>QJNZ01000124.1:0-150599 GCA_004155055.1 Monosporascus sp. CRB-8-3 | reverse complement strand
AAAAAGTGGGTCGTATCTACTAGTAAAAAATACACTTTTATATATAGCTTACGTAATTTAGGCCTAGGATTTTTCCGAATTTTCTAGTACGTTATTCTTCAATTTAAAAAGGGATATATAAAGTTTTATTAATTTTTATAAAGGTTTGGTATAGTTATAAATTTTCAAACATTCGATTTTATTATGTAGGTCCGAACGGTCCGCTCGCTTGTGTCCTACGTTAAATCCTTATTACTAATTCTTATTATTTATTAAATTTAATATTTTGATAATAAATTGCGGGTTTTTATAAAACTATAAAAAATCGTTTTCGAAAAATATTAATAGTTAATAAATAAAGCTTATTAAGATTTATTAATATATTATACTGTAAAGAATTTTTCTAACAAATACTTTTAAACGGAATTTATTAATATCTAATATATATTTATTTATATTTTCGGTTTTTATTAAGGCATTTTAAGAATTATTTAATAATATTAATAAAAGTAATATTTATAAGTTTTTTATGCGTTATAATTTAAATTCCCCTAGATTTATTATTTATTACCGTATTTTTATAAAAATTCCTTAAAAAAGTTCGTGTATTTATAACTTAAAGTAATTAATTATTAAAGTTTTATTAAGAAAATTAAATTATTTCATAGTATTATTATATAAAATTTCTAAGCTTTTATTTTTTACCGTAAATATAAAATATCTTTTCGTTTAATCGTTATAAATTCTTTAAACTGTTAAAAATAAATTATTTTTCGTTTTTAGTATTATTATAAACGTTACGAAAATTGTTACTTTTATTATTTTGTTTATTATTACCTTAATATTAATTACGTATTTCTTTTTCTCCTTTACCGTTTTTTTATAGCGTAAAGTAATGTTTCGTTAAATACTCGTAGTTGCTACAATTAAAGCAAAGGAATTTATTATTTTTATTACTTCCTTTTCTATTATTTTTTAAATATTATAACACTTCCCGTTTTCTTTTCTTATTAATATAGTTATAAAACTTACTTAAATATGCATTAAATTATTTTATATTTATTACTAACGTAATCTTATATAATTGTAAAAAATATAATAATTCATTCCTTTTATTTAAGTTTTATATTATACGGATCAGCTGTATTTAACTAGATACCTTAATAGCACTTTATCTTATATATTATAATTTTTAACTTTTTATAATAACTTTTAAAATCTTATAATAAACTATATAAAATTTCCTTTCTTATATATAGTCTAGTTAGGCTTTTTTAAAAAAACTTTTATTTAACCATATTTATATTTATATAAATTTCTTAAAGGTTTTTAATATTTTCTTTTTTTTTAAATATTTTTAATTAATCTTCAAAACGTCTGTTATACGTTTTAATAATAAGCTCTATAGAACGTAATTAATTAAATTATTTTAATTTTATTCTGTCCTTATAAT
Source organism: Monosporascus sp. CRB-8-3 (assembly GCA_004155055.1). Classification (NCBI taxonomy): domain Eukaryota; kingdom Fungi; phylum Ascomycota; class Sordariomycetes; order Xylariales; genus Monosporascus; species Monosporascus sp. CRB-8-3. The sequence goes on along the minus strand of QJNZ01000124.1, from coordinate 149,167 downwards.
TAATTTTTTAAAATAAAAATTAAAACTTGATTTTAAAACATGTAAATAATATAATTTATTAAACAACTTCCTTTATTTAATGAAAAATTAGAATGTTTTTAACTTAATTTAATATTTTTATTATTTAACTTTTTAAAACTTTTCTTTTTCTTTTTTAAGTAAATGTTTAATTTATTAAAATTCTTTAAATTATTAAACCTTAAAAAACTATTAAGAATATTATATAATTTATTACGACGGCTTTTTCATTATAGGGAACTTTCGAATAAGTTTAAAAATAACCTATTTAAATTACTGGGGTTCTTACGTATTATAATTTTTTCTTATGTTACTTCTATCTTTTCGCTTTTTTATTCTGAAAATTAATTTTTTAATAAACCTCCTTTTTAATTTCGTTTCGGTTTTTTTCTTAAAAAAAACTTTTTTACGTCGTTTTAACGGTAATAATTTTTTTTTTTAAATTTTTCTCCTTGCAAACGTTTCGTAAAACGTTTTTGAAAATACTTATATTTTACGTATTTCGTATTATTATTAATTAAGGCGTTCCTTATTTAAATACGTCTTCTAATCAAAATATATGTTATTATCGTTTTACGATATTACTTATTTTTTTTATTATCGTTTTTTATTAAAGCTTTAAATTTTTACTTTTATTTTTAACTAACCTATATTTATTTTCTCGGATTTTAATATCTTTCTTAATTTTATTTAAAATTTATTTAATTTTAATTAACATTATTATTTTATATAAAAATCTTATATCGATTTTTTAATTATCGATATTAAAGTAAAAAAATCTTTTCCGAGAAAATTTCGAAAGCAAACTTTTTTCTTACCATTATATTTATTACGAGTTTTTAATTTTTTTTTCTCTTTATTATAGAATTTTTCGTATTAACAATCCTTTTTCTTTGCGAAAAAAAAATTAAGTTATTATTCGTTTATTTTTTATCTTATATAAAAACGAAACCCTTATAAGATAAATTATTTTATTCAGTTATAAAAAACTACCTTAAAGTACGGTCTTATTATTCGGTTATTACTATTAACCGTTTAATTTTTATAAATTAATTTAACGATTTCTTTCTAAATTTTATACTTTTATTATTAACCTAACTTATAAATAATATTTTTTTATAGTATTACGATTATTTATTAATTTAAAAAATCATTATATACGTAATTATAATAGTTAAATCTAAATATTTAACGAATAGCGCATAATCATAGTAATAAATGAGATTTGCTATTTGTGCTAGATCCACCTTGCTATTCGTGCTGTCTCACTTTCCAGCTGATACTTACCTGGTATAGCTGTTAGTTTTTAACTAGTTTTACTCTGAGATCCGAAGCGTTACGGCGGTACGCGTTGTCTATTTTAAGATTCGAGATAGCCGTTATTGCCGAAATAACGCGTTATTGTTATAACGAAGTAAATATAATTATTATAAGAAGGTTATAGTAAAAAAAGATAATTATAGTTAAAAGCGTTATAATTATAATTAAGAGCTAATAGGTAGTAGATTTATAGCGGCTATAAGTAACTGTTAAAAGTAGGACATAGTATAAAGCGTAAGGGGGATATAATATAAACAGTAAATCTTAAAAACGAACTAAAAAAATTTAAAAGCAATCGCCTTTATATATACGTTTAATTATATAAAGGATAATTTCTAGATAAAAGCTACTTTAAATAGCAGCTACAGCCTAGATGTACTAGCCGTAAGCATCTTAAAGTATTAATTACCGATAAATATAAATTATTAATTCTTAAAAATCAGCTTTATTATTATTTATTATTTTTATCCTAAAAAAATTACATTTCTTTTAATAATTCGCCTATACCTAATTTTAATTTAATTAAAAAACTATTATAAACGAAAATATTTTAAAGATAAATAATTTAAATAGGAATTAATTAATTATTTCGATAAATACATTAAACCGTATATTAAACTTTAAAAAACTTTTTTTATTTTCGATAATTATAAAAATTATTTTACAACTTGAAATATTATTATATTTTATAAATCTTTTTAATTTTTTTGTTAACTTTAATGTTTTAACGTATTTTATTTTTCCGTATTAAAACGTATTTATTTATTATATATCGTAAATTTTATATAACGTTATATTATTTATATTATTAAAAAAGAATTTACCGCCGGCTTTTATACTACGTTTAAAACTACTAAAACGACCGATAATATTATATTCGGATTTATATAAGATTAAGAGCTATTCGGGGTATCTAGCTATATATATATATATACAACCTACACTCTATAGTTAATCTATTTACTAAGTACATATATAACAGGTTTTATATAAACGCAACCGGGAAGCACCTTTTAAAAACCGTCCCTTTTTAATAAAGGCCGGAAAAACGCAATACGGGTTATTTAATACGATAATAAACAAATAGTTACGTATTTAATTTAGTTGATTAATTCCTAAAGCCCCTAACCGCTCCAGTTGTCGCCGACACAGTAACGGAGCCGAAGTTTCAATTGGTCAAGTTCTTTAGGCTGGCGTCACCCAGAGAAACCGGCGTCTCAAACTGGATTCGAACTAAGTGTTTTTTGCGCCCAGCCGTAATAAGGTGCCCAAACTTGTCGCAATTGAAAAAAACACCCAGGCTCGCGACCACTAAGCCATTAGGGCATATTCGGATTTATAAAAATAATATTTCTTTTATTCGATTTTAATTGTGTTTTTAAGTAAAACAGTTTAATTATATTTATATATATTATTATTATTTTACTTTTATTTATTCGGTTATTTTGTTATTTATAAAAACTAAAAAATATTATTAAAGTAATATAAAAATATAAACATTAATAAAGAAATTTATTAATAAAATAATAAGAACGGTAAATTTTTTAATAAAGAATAACTTATTACTTTAATATAATATTACTTTTACGAAATAAATTACGATTTTAATAAACGCCGGAAAACTTAAAATATAGGTTATTAAAAAAGAAAAATATTAACTTTAAAAGAAGTATATATTCTTATAGTTAAAAAGAAGATAATAATAGGTAATTATTATAAAAACGTTTAAATAAAGGCACGAAAATATAATATTTACGACAACCTTAAATATAATACGTATATTTATAAAGAAGTTATAAAAAGCTTTAGTAATAAGAAATCCGATTAATTTTAATTTCTTTAAGGCGTTATAGTTTATTTATTTAATATATTATAGCGAAATATTATAAAACGGTCCGTTCGTTTATTTAGGCCGTTCGCTTACATAATACGTTAATATAACTTCGAAATTTATACCGGTATAAACGTTTAGTTACATTGTATTATATATATTTATACAATGTTATTAGGTTTAAGCTATATTATCTAAGCTGAACTAAAGATACGAAATAATTATATTAATAATTAATACGATAAATACTTTACTTAATATCTTCGAATATAATAACTATTAATAGTTATTACGATTATAATAAATTATATATCTCGGTCTTATATAGTTTTTTATTAGTTAACGTTTTTATTTTCCGTTTTCTTTTAATTTATTATTTATATATTATTAATATTATTAATTTTATTTTTACTATATTCGGTTAAATTAAAATATTAAAATTAAATTTATTATTATTACCTACTACTCTTTTAAAAGCGTTTAATAAATAAATAATTTCTTTTAAATAATACGTTATTTAATTTCTTTTTTAATTTATTATAGTTTTATATAAATTATTTTATAGACTTATAATATTATCTAAATTTATATTAAGTAATAATTATAAAAAAAGATTAAAATTTACGGATCGAGTACTATTATTCTAAATTTAATAGAAAAGTGTTATATATTTAAACAGGTAAATACGATTTTTAATAATATTTAATTATAAAACTTCTCGACTAGTTATAAAGTTATCGTTTATAAAAAAATAAAAAATAAACTTAATTATATTACGTTAATTTCTATTTATAAATAATTCTTTAAAGATATTTTACGACCTTTTAATCTGAAAACGTTTATTTTATTTATTTAAGGTTATTTTAAGTATATATAGTAATATTTTAAAACGAATTAATAGTTTTTCTAATACGAATTTATATATTAAATACTGAACCGTAATTTGTTACTATTTATTATTAAAGAACGAATTTATTTAATAGGTATTAAATAAATATTAATTATTAATTAAAAAGTTCTTTAAACTTAAATTTAAAATAAATTAATTACGATTTTTTATATTATTTTAATTTATATATATTTTATTTTCATTTTTAAATATTATTATAACTTTTTACTAAGTTTTATTATTATAAGAAATTCTTTTTAACGTTTTTTAGTTATATATCTTTTTATATCGTTTATATTAATCTATATTAAATTTTCTTTTTTATAACGATTTAAACGTTATCGTTTATAATTATTTTATATACTATTATTATAATTAAAGTTTTTATAACTTCGTATATATTTATATAAACTTATAATAACTTCTTTTTTTACATTAAAAATTCTGGTTTAAACTTAACTCTAAGTAAAGACGATCCGATTAATACGAAATTAATCGAAAAAACTTACCTTAATACGTTTTTTTTAAAACTATTATAATAATATTTATAATATTATAATTTTTATTAATTTATCTTTTAATTTCGTAAAAATTCTTTTTAAAAAGTTAATTTATAATATAATTTATTAGTAATTTTAATTTTATCCTTTTAATATATATTTTATTTAATTTTTAAAGATAAATATATATATAAGGTCGTAAAGTTCAAGCCGTATTATCTAGGCTGGGCTAAAGATACGAAGTAATTAAACTAATAATTAATACGATATATACTTTACCCAGTATTTTTGAATACGGTAATTATTAATAGTTTTTACGGTAATAATAAATTGTACGTTTCGGTTATAAAAAGCCTTATTCCGAAGCCGATTATTACGTAATGCCGATAAATTTCGACCTTAACAAACCTTATATTTTTTAGCTTTACGGTTTAGCAGGGGAAATCTCCTGGAATATAATAACTTAAAAGATATTAAGTTTTTTACGGTAAACCTTAAATTTATATAAGATGGCTGCTTTATAACCTTTTGCTAGTTTTACGATTAAAAGTATTAAATGTCAGTTAGGAAAAAGGGTTAGAAATTCCAGACCAGGTATTTTTAACCTTAATTGATTTTATAATTTTTCGAATTCTTATTAATTAAAATAGCTAAAATATGCCGGGTAATTTTTATTATACAATACCGGTATTCCGTAATTATAAAGTTTTTATAGAAAACGTTATTTTTAAGGTTTTTAAACTTAATAAAACTTTAAAACGAATTAAATATATCGATATTTTCGTTAATCCAACCGATTTTTTCTAAAAAAATCGGATTTTATTTTTAATTTTTAAATACGATTTAATTTATATAAATAAAAATAATTAAAAGTTAAATAACCTTATAATAAAAAATATCGACCGTATAAAAAATTATTAAAAAAGCTAGATATAAACGGTAAACGGTTTAAAAATTTCGAAATTTAATTTTTAATTCGATGTAAAAAGGATTACGAACGACAATTTATCCGGCTGTTCCGGATTACGAAAACCGTTTAGAATTCGGTTAAGAATGGTCGTTAATAGGGGCTGTAAGAAGGTTAGGGCTTGATAAAGCTTAGCAACCGATAGTACAATTTATCCATTTGTTTAATTTAGTTTTACGGTTACGTCTTCTTTAGGGAGAAAAGATAAATATATATATAATATTAATATAAAATTTAATTTTTCCTAATATAAGCTTATTAAGTTTAACCTATTTTATATAAGCTAAGTTAAAAATACGACATAATTATATTAATGATTAATATAATAAATACTTTATTTAATATTTTCGAATGCCCTAATTAGTAATAATTTTTACGCTTTTAATAAATTATATATTCCGGTTTCGAAATATTTTATTTTAACGCAGGTTATTAAGCGCTTATAAATACGTAATTTTTCGATTAATATCGGTTTAAAACGTTTATTTGCGTAATGCTTATAAATTTCGACTTTAATAAACCTTTTATCTAAATTTAATAAAGGAAATTTTTTAAAACGTAAATAATAACTTAGAAAATATTAAGATTTTGGCTGTAAACCTTAAGTCCGTATAAGATAACTTACTAACCCTCGTTAATCCTACGATTAAAAATGTTAGATATTAGCTAGAAAAAAGATTAGGAATTTTAAACCAGTTATTTCTTTTAATTTTAATCGAGATTACGATTTTTAAAACGATTATTAATTAAAATAAATAAAGTATCCCCGTTATATTTAAATGTAAAATTCTAATATTATCTATTTCTTAAATTTTAATTAAAACGATTTCGATTATATTATTCGATTTAAATAAAGTAATCGGATAAATATAATTTATTAATATCTTCACTAGTATTAAAGTTATCTTTTAAAAATCGGATTATATATTTAATTTATAGGTGTGAAAATTAATCTATAAATAACGATACCGGGCTTAAAAATATCGAAATTTAATTTTTAACTCTACATAAGGAGAATTACGAACGATAATTTATCCGGCTGTTCTGGATTACAAAAAGCGTCCGGAATTCCGTTAAGAATTGTCGTCGATAGGAGCTTACTGTAAAAAGATTAGGTTTTAATAAAGCTTAGCAAGTAAGATAATATATTTATTAATTTATTTAATTAGATTATACGGTTGCGGCTTTTTTTAAAGTGAATTTCTTTTCTATTATTTTACTTATTTACGTATTTAGTTTTTTAAAATTAAATACGTTTTTAAAAGTTTTAATAGTAAAATTATAAAACTTTATCTCTTTTATAACTATATCTTATTTATAAACTTTTAATTTATTTTATAGTAATATTATTATTTTTACGTTTTATTTATAGAAAATATATTCAATATATATTTTCTAAGTATTATAAGAATTATTTATAATTTTAAATAATAATAAGATAATTTAGCTTTTAATTATATTTCTATTATTCTAAATTTTTAAAAAATATATAATTAATTAAGTATGTTTTATTATTCTATATAATAATAAGTATAATATTATAAAAAATTAATTTAAGTTTAAATTTAACTTTTAACAGCTTTATACGTTTCCGCTTAATTAGTTAAATTTTTTTTACGAAAGTAAATAACGGGTTATAAAACGTAATAATAATTAAAACAGAAGAAAGCCGTAATATTTTAAAATTAAATAATCCGAGATAAAGGAGACGATTAAAAAACTTTTATAACTGTTATAAATATTTTATTATAAATCGAATAAATATTAAATAAAAAATGTTTACCAAAGAATTAATCTTAATTAATTAATTAAATTATTATAAATTAAATAGAATTAAACAGAGTAAATATTTAAGTAATAACGCGTATACGTAATTAATAAGATTAATTTAAATATAATAAAGATATTACGAAAATATAAAACCTTAAACGAATTTATATAACCTTATTTCGGCTTAAATATATTTATTTATATTAAATAAATATTATTTTTAGAAAATTTATTTAAGTTTATAACCGAAGTTTTTTAATTTATTTAATATATATTTAATTTTACTTAGGCGTATACGTATTTATAAATTTTAAAGTTTATGTTAGTACTTTTTATAATATCTCGTATATAGAGATTATTATAGTTAGTACGATATAACCTCCGAGTTTTCTTAACGATAAAGTATACTTAATATATATATAATTTACATATTTACAGTATAATTAATTTAAAGTAATATTTAAAAATAATATTTACTTTATAATATCGATTATAACGTAAATAAATTAATAATTAAAACTCGTAAAATTTTTATTACGTAATATTTTTCGTTATTAATTTTATATATTTTATCAAGTAATTTTAGTACGTCGTAACATAATTCGATATACCAGCTAATTAAACCAGCGACAGTCCATATATGTGGGGTTTGTATGCCGCTAACTACAATAATCCATGGGGGTTGTAGGCTTAAATACTTGGCTGGTGACATAGCTCTGACGATGCACCACGTTATTTTGGACTTGGCGGTTACGTTCGAATTCTCTGGTTACACTAGCGGACAAGGAACAGAGAGAAGGTGCTGACTGTGATGCAGGCTCCACGCGCGCGACTACGGTGTACGTATCCTGTAACATTACGATGTTGGCTATTAAAATGGCCCAACATTCCTATCCGATATAACATAAAGGGGTATTTACAGTTAGTTTCTCTACTTGGCCCAACATTTTTCCTTATGAAGCTAGAATGTAGAAGCCCGTAGCTTAGAATTTGTACGGGAAATTACATCACCAATTCATCGTCACTTTAACAGCGCAATAGCAGCTTGAGTAACCCTCAATTGTAAGCCATTCCTTCCCATTCAACGCGAATGCAACGCGAATTCAACGCCGTTTGGGGCCATTCGGAAGCTAACCACAATATATTTAGATGATCGTATTCAATATATAAAGAGACAGCGCCTTCATACCACTTCGCCCACGCTTCCGGCGGCGGATTGGCTTAACAACGCTAACAACAGCCCGGAAACCTAGGTCCCCCTTCCTTGTGACAGTGGGGGGAAACAGCAGAAGAATTAGCAATGTTACTCTGCATACAAATTGTATGGGGATTGAGATTTTAGCCAATTCCAGTATTTCATGGCCTTAGTGGAGAACTAACTAACTGAAAATACACGTGTTTATTGTAGACGCCCCCAGGACGTCAGTGTAACAATTTTTAAGAGGTGGTGTTGGGACATGTATAGTGGCTAAAGGAATTTGGGTGTAGGGGGTGCTAGGACAACGGAGGGGTGGGCGCGACAACCCCACTATTCGTATGTACGTAGCCCAGACTTAGCTACTCCCAACACCTTTCCAACCTACAGAAACAAGAGCAATCGGAACAACAGCGGTACCCCAAATTGCAACGCGTCTCCTCACAGGTGGTTTCAATATTCCAATGACCATCTCCAAATAAGCCAATCAACAGGAGTGATTTATCATTTCAGGCAACTCGCCGGTTAGCAGTTGTTGAAAATTGTTGGTGCTGACGCCTTGTGGCCATCGAGTCGAGCGGAAACAGCGTGAAGCTTGGCCTTGATAGGTCAAGATCAAGAGGGGGCGTGATGTGAGCCTCGTGAGCATTTGATGCCCGCCCGGCCTACTCTCCAGGTCCTTTGAGACTGTGGCCGGGTAACGACGAGGCTCATTGTCATCGAATGATTCTCATGTTTGATCCCTGCCAGCGGTTAGCCGCTGCGAAGGTCCAACAGGTCGGGGGTTAGAAGACACGGGAATGGGAGTTGGCAGCTTGATAAAGATGGAGGAGGCCGTAAAGTGGCAGATCGGTCCTGAAACGGACTGGGACTTTGACACTCATGACATCCAACATATCTTCCAGATGGCTATGGGTTAAGCGCGCGTTTGAAGGCTGGCTCGACCTCGACGGCCGGCCATTTATCTCCAACAAATGGGCTGCCTCATTGCTACGCTGCGAAAAATGCGTATAAAACTATCGGTCTTGCGCAACCCTCGGTCAACGTCCGTGAGAGCAGTCAGCGAAGTGTCTCACCAACCCGGAAAAAAACAAGTCACTACTTAACAGTACTCCATTGAATTGATCCTTTGTACAGCGTTGTAGCTTCGGCTCCGTCGCGGGGGATTCATAGCGGTTATCGACCCCCCTAGCATCACTGTCATATATTCTCTTTTGGCGTTACCCGTATAGTTGTCAAGTCGACAATGCCCCAAGCCCGGCGTCCAGAGTCCGTCAAGCTCTCCAAGAAAGACAGGGGCAACATCCTCGTCTATCTGGAGAATGCCAAAGGCGACCATATCAGTGCTCCCGTATGGGGCACCCAATGGACGCCCACGCATGGTGAAACCCGATCATCTTCGAAAAACACCTTTCATATCGGAATTCGCCATGTGAACGGCAGATACTATACCTGCATCCTTGTTCGAACAGTTCAGTTCGGCCACCTTCCTGTCGAAGGCACCGTTCACGACTGGGGCACCACTGCTCCGAGTTTGCGTGAAGTTCTCGCATACTACCAGGCGCTGTTCGACGTCCAGCCTACTTCGAGTCGACCTGGACGCGGGCCCAACAGAGATTACGACGATGACGGCAATAGTAACGCCGGCGGCAGCGGATGGAAGAAGGAGGTCAGGAAGGATGATTATGGCGGATACTTTTACATTGACGAAGACGGCGACTATCATGCCTGCGACTCCCGAGGCAACGAAGTTGAGACGACAGACAGGAGGACTGGATACCGGACCTCGAATCCTCGTGGCATCGTCCTGGTCTTTGCCAACTCTCAGAGGCAGACGTATTATTACTCCCACGGAAGAGCACAACTCTGCTCCTTGAACAAAGACCGCAAGTCCGGGACTTATTATGTCGTCGACGACAAAGGCAGGGAGCGGGATGCTCAGTACGTGGGGATGACGCCACGGTGGATCCGCGGCAGACAGTCTGCATCTCGGAGTAGCCAGGGGCAATCACTAGCGTACGGTTCCAGCTCGACTCGCGGCTCCAATTCGGCTTACGCCTCTTCTTCTAGACCCTCGCAAGTCAAGTACCTTGTCGAGCCCAAGTCTGGCAGAAGATACTATGTTGGCGACGATGGAAAGAGTCATTGGGCGTAAAACGAAGTCCTAGCACTTTTTGGGCGGCTAATGGCCTCGTCGGACGGTCGGAGCGAAACAGGGATACCCCCCAAAAGAGGGGTCACGTGCAGTCACGTGACGGATCGATGGGATCTACAATCCACAGGGATTATTGCAGTTAATGCGATACAAGCCCCGATTTTTCTTAACGGTAAGGTACTGTTGGCTTTGCGGGTAGTTTATATATTTGCCGTATAATTTATTAAAAGTAATACATAAGTACCGTATCCGTCGTATAATATCAGTTTTAGCGCAAATAAGGTAAGGGCTGAAACCCGTAGGATTTTTGTTACGTGATCCCTTTCCTCGCTATTACCTTATGTATCTTATCGGGCAATTTTGGTACGTCGTAACATAATTCGATATGCCAGCCAATCAAACTAGCGACAGTCCATATTCTGTGGGGTTTGTATGCCTCTAACTACAATAATCCCTGGGGATTGTATGCCCGAGCCAGTAGAACCCGATTAACGGTCGGGAACAGGTCAGGTATATAAATACGCTTATTACCTCTTTTATAGTTTCGATAGTTACACAGCGTGTAATACAACTTGGTTATCCGGCTTACTTTGGTTATCCGGATTACTTTGGTTATTCAGATTACTTTGGTTATCCAGATTACTTTGGTTAGCCAGATTACTTTGGTTATCCAGATTACTTTGGTTATCTGGTATCACCAGACGTGATTAGTTCATACCCCACGGATTTCGTACCGAGCTTATGCAGTCCCTAAGCGATCTTGGCGGGCGGGATACTAGCGTCCCTGACGATCACTTCGAGCCCACATGGCATTGTGGGCCAGCATCCCGGCGCTAAGGAGGGATGACGGTGTCCTACCCCTTTCGGTAAGACTACCTGCTTCACGCGCTGAGATCCCAGCTTCTTGCATATGAGAGTCTCCATAGGAGATGGTTATATCCCCGGCGCAAATTTTTGGCTTTGATGGTCTGGCGCCGCCTTTATGGATGATCAGGACTCTCGTTAGATTATATCGTAATGTTTCTACGCTACGAGCTCGGTAAAGTTGCGCCCGAAGGAGCGGGTCATCCCAAGTGCTTACGGTGACTTCGATGTCAGATAGATTATCTCCCACTTTTATCATTTGTTTCATCGAGCCTCCCCTGCCCGTTTCAGGGGACAAACGGCGGATCGCCGAGTCTCCACGCGTGGTCCCAGGAACGCGGCGCTTAGGACGTGCCTTGCCCAATCAAGCCTCTAGCCCCGTGGGACCAATGGCGTGTTGTACGCAGCAAATTAAGGGCCAGTGGGACCAAGCTCGGCCGTTGATCGAAAGAGCCGCATCGTTTCGTTTCCCGGCAATGGCGGGCCGAGGGACTTCCCCCCTAGGGCACTTTGACGATGGCTTCAAATACCGTCCTCCCCCCTCTGTTGCAGAAGCATTCTGTTCATTCTGACCTCGTCTCCCTTCTTTGGCTGCAAAACCCCCGTCACTCTTTTTTCTACCACCGAATCTGGTATTCGCTCGTTTATTCATCAAGCTGGGATCTGTGATCCGTGTACGATCTCTTTTATCACCATCAACACCAATACCAACATCAAGATGTTTCGAACTATCCTGTCTGTTTCGGCGCTTGCCGCGGTCGCCTCTGCGCACCAGAACTTCCACCAATTTTGGGTCAACGGCGAGAGCCCTGGATGTAAGCACCTTTCATAGTGAATTCTTCACTACGGTTTCTGAAATGACCTTCTGTGCTTTGCACGACAACTGACACGATATTGCAGACCAGATCGGTATCCGGATGCCGCCTTCCAACTCCCCCGTCAAGGACATCCAGAGCAACGACATCGTGTGCAACGTCGGCGGCACCAAGGTGCCCTCCGGCGTCGAGACCATTGCCGCCAGCGAGGGAGACGAGATCACCGTCGGTTGGGACACCTCGTCGCACCCGGGCCCAATCACCCACTTCCTCTACGGCCCAGTCGATGACGCGTCCCAGGCCACCGGCATCGGCGCAGGCTGGTTCAAGATCGACGAGCTCAACTACGAGGACGGCAAGTGGGCCAACGAGGTCGTCATGAACAACGGCGGCAACTACACCTTCAAGCTGCCCACGGGCCTCGAGAGCGGCGAGTACCTGCTCCGATCCGAGATGGAGGCTCTGCACGGTTCGCAAACCGTTGGGGGCGCTGAGTATGTCCCCCCTAAACTCCTAGCCCTTTCTCGTCAACTAGACCCGCGGAACATGTTTCGGACTGAAAGTCATCGTAAGGTTTCGGCTTGCTAACCAGTTACCCACAGGTTCTATATCGGCTGCGCCCAGCTCAAGATCACGGGCACCGGCGGCGGCTGCTCGCCCAGCATCTCGCTCCCGGGAGCGTATAACGCCGAGGACGACAACATCTACATCCCGAACGTCTACTTCGGCTTCGAGCCGAGCACGTTCACCGCGCCGGGCGGCCCCGTAGCTACCTGCGGCAGCGGGGCGGGCGGATCCGCGCCCGAGCCCACCTCGACCACCGCCGCTCCCACCGTCGGCGCCACCTCCGAGGAGGTCGCTGAGCCGACTGCGCCTGGCCCCGTTGCGTCCGAGGGTGAGTCGTCCGCTGTTATTCCCACCAGCTCCCTGGTCGTCACCCCCACCGCTAGCAGGCCGAGCGGACCGGCGATTACTCAGGTCGTCACCTCCGTCGTCTACCAGACCTCCATCGTCACCCTGACGCAGACCGAGTGCGTCGGAAACCAGGCCCGACACGTCGTCTGGTAAGGGTTGGCCAGGCTCTGCGGCCGCGCTAGCGTCAAGGCTCTGTAGTTCGTGTACATAATTCTTGGTGTAATATATAACCATTTCCAGCCATTGGAATCATGCTGCCTTCTCGTTCTAACCGTATTTGCCGTTTATCTCGTGCTTGTTTGTAATTGAACAACCATATGGCCCCAATTTTAGAGTTTAACTCCGTCCGGGCTCTCTCTGCAATACGAGTTCAGACGATAACGTTCTCAACGAAAAGCCTCATTACCACTCGATCACCCTTCAGGGGGGTTAGCGTACCTAGCAGGTTCAGGCCGCCCCGAACACTCTAACCTCGAAATATTACCACTAGGATGACGGAGAGACCACTCTGGACAGCATGATTCCGGTCCCCTGAAAATTCTGAAGACCATGCCATTTACATCAATTCTTATGAGAAATATGAAACATGATCTCTGGCTGTGAAACCATTACATCCACTTAGTTATCTGCTACAGTCTCCAACCACCAAGCTGCCTTCAGCTCAGAGCCACTCCATCACCGAGAGTGACGCCTTCTCGGTGCGCCTTCATAGATAAAAAGCAACATTGCTCACTTCTGATTGGCTAACACTATTAGAAATCGCACCCAACTAAGCCTAAGCTACTATAGCATGGTGGTCAAGTAGCTTAACGGTACTTAGTTTATATTACCTTGGCTACGACGACAACCTCACCCTCATCATCATTCCATCGACAGGCTTTGCCGTGACCTGTCTTGCCTGCACTCTTTCGTCAGCCGAATACCCAATAGCAGCCATGAATCATGCAACAACTTACTGCGTACAGCTTCTCCGTCACTTTGTACTGCCCCGTCTTTTCGTCCAAGCTGGGCCGGCCGCTCTCATCCAAGGTAACCTCGCCCATACCCGCCTTGATAAAGTTATATCGGCGGACTGCCAGCGCAATGATGACGCGCGCTTCAATATTGACCAGCTCCTGGCCGGGACAGCTCCGCACACCGCGCTCGAATGGGCGCCATGCGCCGGCCGGGATATCTGAGCTATCATCGGCTAGCCAGCGTTCGGGCACGAAGTTGTCGGCCGTGTCGCCAAAGGCTTTTGGGTCCGTGTGGATGATGCTTTGGCAGTTGTAGACCAGGAGGCCGTCCAAGCATTGCTGCTCGCCGCTGGGCATGCGGACGGTGAAACCAGAGCCTGGCGGTATCACGCGCGCGGTGCCGCCCGGTGGATGTAGCCGCAGTGTCTCCTTGACGACAGCTGAGACGTAGTGCATCTGTTGCAACAAGTCCTCTTGCTCGAGAAGTCGGGTGCGTACGGCAGAAGGGCTGGTGTCAGAGCCGAGAAGATTGTTCAGCTCGGCGTGGACGGCGCGCAAGGCGTGAGGGGTTCGGGAGAGCTCATAGAACACCCATGATAATAGGATACTAGTAGTATCGTGCCCAGCAAACAGGAATGTGCGGAGTTGATCGCATGTTTCGTCCATGATGCTGGATGTCAGAGACGTGATGTCTTGCAGTGCGAGGGAAAGAACGCTGCGAGCGTTTGTATTGTCCTTCCCTTTTTCGTGGAGCTCGGCATGCTTGCGTCGCACTATAACTCGGAGTAAGCTGGTAATGCGGTTCGACAATGCGGCCCGCCTCCTGACTCTCTGAATGGTGAGCCACCACGGTAGGTTGTGACGTTCGCCATTATAGGAGTCAAGCAAAGTCTCGAACAAATCCACTAGCTCGCCTTTCTTGGATCGGTCATAGTCCTGAGCGTCTAGGTCGGTTTCCATGACGACCTTTCCAATGATGTCGAAAGTCAGCCGCGTAGTAAGGTTCATTAGTGAAAAGGTTTCTTCCGTCTTGGAAAGGGAGTCGAGGCGCGCTAGAAAGATCAAGCCCTTGTCCAGGATATCGGGCACGAAAGTGACTAGATACTGAGGCGCAAACCCCGGATTGAACCTTCTGCGAAGTAGCCTCCATTCTTCGCTCTAGGAGACACTTAGCTGAGCTTGAGGACTTGGTCGAAGGACACATACATGTTGGGAAAAAATGGAAGTCGGGCCCAGCACATATGATAAACGCTCTAAGGACCTAGAAGACTTAGGAGGGCTCGTGGGGAAGACCTTGGAGGCCTTAGTGAGTTGGTCGGCAATCTCAGGATCCCCGACTACAACCAAAGGGTCATTGATAGGTCGCATATCGACAAACATAAGAGGCGGCCGCCCCAGGGCTTGACTCATTGCTACCATGGCCATGTCGGGATGAGCATCTGGCTTGTTAGCTTTCATGAATTCGCCAAATGCTTTGAGATGGCCCAGTAGCAGTGAGGATGGAAGCTGGGGGAAATGTGCATATTGCTGAAACCGAATGTATCGTAGCTTGTGGTAGGTGAAGGATAGGACTAGCACTGTGACGGCAGCAAGCAGAGGCGCGAGCATCTTGGATTGTAGGTTAAGATTATTCGCATTAAGAAGTTATGGGAACGAAGACTGTCAAGTTTAGACCGTCGCGACAGATCGTGTCAAAGAAAGATGCAGCCCCGGGGACGCAACCGCAGGGGAGAAGGCTCCAGCTTGATGGGTGGGAGTAGTTGGCTGCGGTGGTTGCAAATGTTGGTGGGGCAGTGAGATGGCGCAGTTTGCAGAAGAGGTTGCATTTCAGGCTGACGGGTATGCAGCTATGCATAATCGACTAGGCCCGAGACAGGTGCGTCTACTGATAGTATCCTTCAGGCCCAATCGGAGAAAGCCCTCCAATTAGGCTTGCGGCTCAGCCCGTGTCCCATCGAATATGGACAGGTCATAATGAGCTTTTCGGGACAGGGTAGCATTCACTGCTGTCACTTTGGGGGCCGAAGATGAGGATACTCCAATTGGCAAGGCTCATTCAGTGGTGAAGCTGCTTACTTACCCTTGCTAAGTGACCGACAACATCACAGTACATACCCAGGTACATGTTTCATGCAGCGAGTGAGGTTCTAATGGTAAGTTGGGGCCAGACCTTCTCATGTTCTTGCGTGAGAGGATGCACCTTGACGCGCATACAGCGGGGTGCGGGAGAGCCGGGTACTACTATCCTTTTGGTAAATCCTTGGAATGTACTTCGTCACTGAGGGCGCATCGAGATTTGAGGTGTGGCCTGGAGCATTTCACAACTACAGACGCGACATGGCTGTGCCAACGTGACTGTATCCATCGCCCCATCACAGATACTTGACGTTCCCAACATCAAGACCAACATGTATGTTGGGTTGCAGTCTCTCTCTCCCCGTCTCTCGCGTTTGACCCACGCCACCTCAGATCAAAGCTTACAATGAGGCTGTAGGTCACGGTAGGAAGAGAGAAGACGTATCCAACTGATGGTCTTTCAAGATGCTTCATGGTTGCCATGTGAAAGGCTGTGCTGTCTCCTGTTGTTCCCGTAGAGAAATCACCATTCCTACCCGTACATGTTCTCACCGCGTTGAATCACTGTACGCCATACTTCTATACCATGCCTTCTTACGTGAGTATCATAGTCTCGGTTCTTGCGGTGGTTTATATGTCCCTCTGGTGCCTGTTACGTCAAACGCAGGATTCGAAAGAGCCTCCTCTGATTCTTGATTCTTTACCCTTTCTGCGACCGATATTCGCCATCACTAAGGAAAGGCATAAGTTTTTCACTCGCACGCGGTAAGTACCCATCTGCAGTCAGTCCATCTTGCATGTTGCATACAGCATCATATTCAACCAAGGAAGGCGGCAAGAAGATTGTCAATTTTCTGCCAATTTTTTGCGAGTTCCTGTGCCTGACCATCATACCAAGAGACAAACATGGTCATCCTATATATACGTTGCGATTCCCTGGATGCCGGTTATACGTCGTTAATGCCAGCTCCTTGATCCCCATGATTGAGCGGCAGACGCGGACCCTGTCCTTCGCGCCCATCGAATCCACTGCAACAGCCGCCGTTCTGAAGACCAGCAACATTACGAATGAGATCATGGCTCGAGAACCAGGCAGTGAATGTAATCATTTCGCCGCCTTCCGCAAGACGGTGCGTCCGGTTTTGGCTCGCGGCCCGTCTCTGGAAGCCATGTTCCGGAGGTCTTTTCAGACCATGTCACTATCTTTAGACAAACAACTGACGCTAGGATGCCCAATGAAAGTGGCATTGTTCTCTTGGACGAGCCACGAGATTACCCTGGCGGGAACTAATGCCGAATATGGCAAAGCCAACCCTTTTCAAGAGCTCCATGTAGAGCAAGCGTGGCAGTGAGTGAATCTCGTACAACACTCCCCTAGCACGTGACGTGTAGCAGATTGCTGAAGATGATGCAGAAAATTTGTGGAGGGCCTCCCCATTTTGGTCGGCGGTGTATTCCCCGGCATATTCGCCAGGAAGAGCGTTGAGGGTCGGGAGTGCCTCGTCCAAGGGTTCCTGCGCTACTTCCAGGATGACCACCACCTAACAGAGGGCTCTGGCGCAGTACTCGCCCGGCTGAAGCACAACACCGCAGCGGGGATGCCGCTGACAGACACAGCACGAGGGGAGGTCGGAGCGTGCATGGCGCTCCTTAACAACACTATCCCGGGCGTCTTCTGGCTAATCTATCATATCTACTCAGACCCTGTTGTCCTGAGGGATCTGCGACATGAATTGCTGGCAAATGCTGTGCGCATCGACGGCGTTTCTGGCACACACACGATCGATATTGCGCGTGTGCGGTCTGCGTGTGCGGTCCTGCAGTCCACTATGCAAGAAGTCTTCCGGTTCCGCGGCATTGGCACTGGCATGGTCCGCAGTGTACTGGAGGACCAGACCCTGGATGGGCAATACCTTCTTAAGAAGGGAAGCCTACTCTTCGCTCCTAATAATGTGCAGCACTTCAACCCGGAGCTTTGGGGCCCAAACTGTGACCAGTTCGACCACCGGCGCTTTCTCCGGTCAGCTGGCGGCTCTACAGTCTCCAAATCCCCGTCGGCGCTGCGTATTTTCGGTGGCGGTGCCACTTACTGCCCGGGTCGGCACTTTGCCAGCGGTCAGCTCCTCATCTTTGCAGCCATGGTCGCCCTCCGGGCTGACATTCGACCGGTCAAGGGGCTAGAGTGGGGGGACATTAAGGCGGAGAAGTCGTTTGGCCTGGGCATTGCGACGGGCTTCTTGATGCCCGACAATGAACTGGAAGTAGAGATCTCGTCGAGCGGTGACCAGACTTGGCGGATGGAGCTTCCATAGTCCCTTGAGGGCGTCCCACGCAATATCAAGTAAATGGCAGATGAGGGGATGCCTATCAGAATCATGAACAGCCGTAAGTAACCAGCATAGCTATGATTAGCTGCATTTCTAGCTAGGAATATTGGCCTATACTGGTACCTTCTTTATTGGTGTGTAATGCTACATTTGCCAGGAGTGTGGCTTGACTTTCTCAAGACTTGGAAACATCTAGGTAGTCGATAGTAAACCACTCCCAGTGAAGCACCTACGGGCAGCTCATGACTTCACTTTTGATACAATCCATACAAGCCTTTTTAACGGCATGCGGCCCGCAGGAAACGGACACTGGTTCGGCTAAGCGGTATGTTCTCAACGTCTTGGCGACCATACCTCGCAAGGAAATAGACCAAGACTAGTCCTACTGTCGTTCGAATCAGAGTGTCGGGGCCCCACTTAGCTTTTAAATTATATACCTTTTATTATATGGGCCATTTTAAAATATATATAATTTTTCAATAATAATATAATAATAATTATAATAATAATAAATAAAATTTTCGTAAGTATTTTTAAATATTATTTTTTATTTTACGTTCCGTATTACGAAATTACGTTTAATTTAAAAATATCGTTTTTAAATTATTTAATTATACGCATTTTTTAACGTTAATTTCAATGAATAAAATGATAAAAAAATATTTCGAAATATTTTTAGGAATTAATTTCATAATAATTTTAAAAATAATTAATATTATTAAAAACGTTAAATAATTTTTTTCATATCCGGAATAATAATATTTATAAAGTAATTATTAATAAATAAATAATTAGTACGAAAATTATGGCGAAAAATAAAGGAAAAATAAATTATAAATAATTTTTTTCCGAAATTAAAATTATTATAGATAAAAAAAATATAGAAAATATTTTTAAAGTTATTTTAACCGAACTGTTTAAAGATACTTTCGAAACTATTTCTAAAATAATTTCCGAAATAATACTTTTACCGAAAATAAAAATTAATTTAAAATATATTAATTATAAAAAGATTTTAATTAAAATTTGTAACCGATATTTTTAAATATACGTATATAATTTTTCATTATTATTTAAATTATTACTTTTATAATAATTTATATAATATCTTAATAATAATGATATAAAGTATTTAGAAATAATTAGTTAAAGTTTATTAATTTATATATTATTAATTATATTAACGAAAATTTATAAAATAAATATAAATATAATTTTCAGTATATATTTATTTATATTAATAAAATTAATAAAATTATTTTTAATATCATAAATATAATAATAAAACAACGTTTTTTTAGATTTAATATATAAGGTCGTTAGGTTTAAGCCGTAATATCTAGGCTAAATTAAAAATACGAAATAATTATACTAATAATTAATACGATAAATATTTTACATAATATCTTTAAATACGGTAATTATTAATAGTTTTTACGATAACGATAAATTATACCTCAGTTGCAAAAAGCCTTATTTTAAAACTAATCATTATGTAATACCGACAAGCTTCGAGCCTAATAAACCTTACGCCCTTTAGCTAGTTTAGTAAAAGAAATCTTAGATAATAACTTAAAAGATATTAAGCTTTTGCAGTAAACCTTAAATCCGTATAAAATGGCTACTTTATAACGTTTTACTAATCTTACGATTTCTTTAACCTTAATTAATTTTAAAACTTGTTAAACCCCTATTAATTAAAATAATTAAAATATACCGGCTAAGTTTAAATATAAAATCCTAATATTCCGTACCTCCGAAATTTCGACGGAAACGGTTTCGATTAAATGGCTTAATTTAAATAAAATAATTAGCCGAATAAAATATATCGATATCTTTATCGATATTAATAACTTTTCCGAAAAAAATTAAGTTTTACATTTAATTTTCTGATACGATTTAATTTAAAATAACGGAAATAATCGATTTTTACGTAAACTTATATAAAGAAATATCCGGCATATAAAAGAATTACTGGCAAAACTGGAAAATAGCGATAACGGGTTTAAAAACGTCGAAATTTAACTTTTAAATCGATATAAATTAAAGGATTATAAATAATAATTTATCCGGCTGTTTTAAATTACGAAAACCGTCCAGAATTCCGTTAAAAATAGTCGTCGATAAAGGCTTATATAACTAGGCAGTTTAAAGTTACCTTAAAATAAGACGCCTATAAAAAGGTTAAGGTTTAATAAAGCTTAGCAACCGATAATACAATCTATCTATTTGTTTAATTTGGTTCTACGGTTACGTCTCCTCTAAGGAGTTTTAAATTTAATATATAATTTTAATTTATTTTATTCGAATTTAAAATTTTCTTTATATAACGTTAATATTTAGTATTTCGGAATAATTATCTTTTATAACAATTAACTTGCTTTAATAATAATTTTTTATTAAGATTTTTCAAAATTAAAACGTTATAAACGGTAGAAAAGTATATATATTTATAATTTTTTTAAAATTCTTTTTTAATAATTTTTATAATAAATTAAAAACTAATTACGAAATATTTATTTATATTTATTTTCGGTATATAAACCCAATTTAATAAGAGTGTTAAAATCCGTAAAATTTTATTAAATACGTTTAAATTAAAAAAAATTACTTTAATTATAAAAGTATTAATTTTTTAAGTACAATAAATTAAAAACGATATTTATTATTATAATATAATATTTCCATAATTTATTTATTAATATAACGATATTACCCGTTACGATATTAAATATTAAATATTTTCGATTAAATTATATTATAAATTTTATAAAATAAACGTAATAAATACGAAATTTACAAAGGATAAAAATAACGTAAAATAAATTTTTAAAATAATAAAATAATAATAATAATAATAATAACAACAACAACAATAATAATAATAATAATAGTATAAATATTATAATATATTATGTAATAAAATTATTTAATTATTTAAATCTAACCGTTATAAAAAATAAATTATAATTTTTTCTTTTTTATTTTTAAAAACGTAAATATCGAAAATTTATATAGAAATATACATAAAAAAATTTATAATAAGTTATAATAATAACGTAAAGAAAAGTAAATATTAATATAACGTTTTATTCTCCTTAAAGAAAACGTAACCGTAGAATTAAATTAAATAAATAAATAGATTATGTTATCGGTTGTTAAGTTTTACCAAACCTTAACCTTTTTATAACAAGCCTCTATCGACGACCATTCTTAACGGAATTCTAAACCGTTTTCGTAATCCGGAATAACCGGACAAATTATTGTTCGTAATTTTCTTTATATCGATTTAATAATTTAATTTTAATATTTTAATACATATTATTTTTATTTTTCGATTTTATTAGTAATCTTTTTACAAACCGGATATTTTTTAATATAAATTTATTTAAAAATTAATTATTTTTACCGTTTTATATTAAAGCATATTCGGAAATTTAAAATAAAACTTAATTTCGAAAAAGTTATTAATATCGATAAAAATATCGATATATTTTACTCGGCCGATTATTTTATTTTAATCGGGTAATATAATTAAAATAGTTTCCGTTAAGATTCCGAAAATATAAAATATTAGGATTTTATATTCTAACTTAGCTGGTATATTATAATTATTTTAATTAATAAGGGTTTAAAAAGACTTAAGATTAATCGAAGTTAAAAAAGGTAATTATGGTAAAACTGGCGAAAGGTTATAAAGTGGTTATTTTATACGGACTTAAGGTTTACCGCGAAAAGTTTAATATTTTTTAAGTTATTAAAATTCTTTTTATTAAACCAGTTAAAAAGCATAAAGTTTATTAAGGTTAAAGCTTATCGGCATTACGTAATAATTAATTTCGGGATAAGGCTTTTCGTAATTAAAGTACAATTTACCGTTACTGTAAAAATTATTAATAATTACCGTATTCGAAAATATTAGGTAAAGTATTTATAATGTTAATTATTAATATAATTATTTCGTATTTTTAATTTAACTTAGATAATACAACTTAAACCTAACGACTTTATATATAACGTTTTATAAAATAATAATATTATGTTTTAATAAATATATTACTTTTTTAATAAACAATTTATATTTCGAAAATTTAAATTGTTATTTTTTTAAAAAATTTTAAATTATACGTTAATTCGTATATATAAAACGTAATTAAATTCGAACACGATTTTTAAAACTTTAAAATATTAATAATAAAATTACTAAATTTATAAATAATAATATAATAATATTAAAAAATACTTAGTTTTATTTAATATTTTTATTAATAATAAATTTAAAACTTTTTAAATATTAATATTTAATTAATAATTTTATGTATTTAATATTTATATATATTACGAAATAATTATCCGAAATTTACCGGCGATATTACTTTAAAATTTCGGGTAATTAAAAGAAAATCATAAACGGTATAATTAATATTTTAAAATAATGTCACTTAAATAGAATTAGAACTATTTAATAAAATATTATTTATTATATATATATTAATTAATTACATATTAATTTGTTCTTGTAATTTTAACTAATCTTTTATATTCTTTATTTAATTTATTTATTAGAATTTACGAAAAATAATCTAAATTCTTTATTATTAAAAGATATTAAAATATATATTTAATGTAATAACAAATATAAATTTTTAAATTATTAAAAACGGTTTAATAGAATTAAAAGTAATTTAAAAAAATATTATTACTTTATTTTAACTTTTTAATATATTATATAACGTACTATACTACTTCGCAAGCCAAACTACCTCGCAAGCCGCTTTTCGGTACCTCGCAATAAAAAATTTAAATTAATCAATTATAACATATTAAAATAACGTAAATTAATCGGATTTTTTTTATTAAACGTATTTACAGTTTCCTTACAAATACGCGTATTATATCCGGGTTTACCGTAAACGCTATATTTCCGTTTTTTGGTTTTAACCTTTTTATAACGATTACTTTTAACCGTTATAGGCTATATTTTTCTATTATCCCCTTTTTTTTCGGCTAGAAAAGCTTGTTTTTTTTGTATAGTAAATGTCCCTTTTTCTTAAAGATGTTTGTTTTTAGTTTTTCGACGTTTGCTTAAGATGTAGTTCGTTTCGCGTAATTAAGTAACTTTTTTTCGAAAAAAAAAAACGATTTTATGTAAAAGTAATAAATTATTTTTTATCAAAAGATTCGCCGATTTAACGATTCTTTTTGGCAATTTACCCTGGTAATTTCTAATCTTTCTTTATAAATAACGTTTTATTTTGTTATTTTCTTAATATTTTTAAAGGTTTTTGCAGGTAGAGAACAAATAAAACTGGCGGAAGTTAACGGGGAGACGGTTAGAATAAATATAATTAAAATCAAATAAACTAAAGCTAATTTTCGTAAATCCGTATTTAATATTATCGGACGTTATAATAGCTTTAAACGCGTCGTAAAAACCGGAAAAAATTTTTTTTTAACGATATAAATATAATAACGTCGTATTAAGTTTTCGATATATAACAAATAAACGCGTTTTAAATTAAAAAACAAAATATATTAAAAGGTTAAAATTTATATAAAAAATATGCGGGTATATAAAGTATAATAATATCGTAATTAACGTAATATTTTTCAAATTTTATCGAATAATAACTTTTATAACCGTTAAGGATAAAAAAACGTTTCGATCTTTTTGTATATATTTGAATATATTAATCGAAATATTAAATTTATTTTAAATTTAATTCGTTCGTTATTTAATTATTATTATTTAATACTATTTTCTAATTAGTTATTAATAATAAATTATTACGGAACTAGAATTTTAAATAATTTTTTCCCGTTATAATAATAAATAATAGTATAACCTAATTTTAGAAATTAATAATTTAAATAATTATAACTTATTTTTTATTTTTTTATTAAATTTATTTAAGTTTTTTATATTTTTCGGCATTAGTAATTACTATATCCGTTATTATAAAAAACCTTATTAAAAATCTAGTTTTGTCGAATTTATAAATATGTTTTTTTGTAATTCCGTATTTTACGATAATAACCCGAATAAACTCGAATTATTTGCGAAATGTTTTTAGATTTTCGCATAATATTTATTAATAATCGATATTCCGATTTAAATGCGTTTAAAGTTTTTTTTGCCGTTGAATAAATTTCGACGCCTAATTAATTCCGATACGTACTGTAACGCGTTAAGTTAATAGTAAATTTGCTATATTTTTAATATATTAAAACTGGATAAAAAACCTTTACGTATTTAAGTTAAAAATTTATTTAGTAATAGATTTTTTTTCGATAGGCGTTAATTTTCGTAAATTAAATAAAATATCGGTTTGGGTATATTAATTGTAATATCGGGCTTTTAAAGTAAATTCGGGGATTTTATAAAGAAAATAAAACTTTTTAAAATTAAGTTTCGGGTTTCGTCTTTTAACTTGGATAGCTAAGTTTATTTTAGATTTTTTTATAAAACGTTTTATATTATTAATGTTAAATAATTGCTAATAAAAGTTAAATAGTAAATATATTAATAAAAGCGGTTTATAAGGTAGTTTAGCTTGCGAAGTAGTATAGTACGTTATAGTTTATTTAAATAATAATGATTAGTATCATTTATTATTAATATAAAACATAGTTTAAAATACTGATTTATAAATAATAATTATTTTTTCGAAATAAAGTTTTTATATTTAATAAGTTAATAATTATAATTATTTAAAATATATTAAAATAACGGTTTTACTTTAAAATTTACTATACGAAAAAAAATTAAAGTTTTAAAATATTTAGTCGTAATAACGGTTAATATTACGTTGATTAATATTTAATTCGTTTAAGAAAATAAATAAAGTTAAAAATAATTAATAATAACGTAAAAATATTATATATATTATTTTAATTAATAATTTTTATAGTGGACTTTTTTATAACAATAGTTTATTTTATTACTAAAAAAATATAATTATAAATATGCAAGGTAAAGTGCTATTAAGATATCTAGCTAGCTATGTACAGGAGGCTGATTTATTTACTAAGTATATGCATAAAGGATTATACGATACGATCGGGGAGCACCTTTTTAAAAACCGTCCCTTTTTGGCTAAAAGCCGGAAAAACGTAATACGGGTTATGTAATACGGCAATTAACGGTAAGAATACCTAATTAATTAATTGGTTCCTAACGTTCCTAATCGTAACTGGTTTTACCAGCTACCCCTTAATTATCGCCGACACGGTAGCGGAGCCGAAGCCCTAATTGGTTAGCTTCTTTAGGCTGGCGCCATTTAAAGGAACGGTAGCCTAAGCTGGATTTAAACCAGCTGTTTCTTAAAATTAACCGAAACAGGATACCCAAGCCTGTCGTAATTAAAAGAGACACCCAGGCTGCCGACCACTGAGCCATTGGGCCATAATTATAAATATATTAATATTATATAAAAACTAAAATCTTTGGTTTATATAATTTTTTTCGGATTTTAAAATTAATAAATTATATTTTTATAATATTAGAAAAAGATTTCCGTACTTTATTATATAATAGAAAATAAAAGTTATTTTCGTTGTCTTAAAATATTATAAATCCAAAAAATTATTTATATAAAAGATATAATTATTATTATTATTATTATTATAATAATATATATATTTTAAAAACTAAATAAAACCCAGAAATTTTCATTCGAAATAATAATATAAATAATAATATATATTTATATATTATTATAATTTAAAATTTAAAAAATAAGTTATTATTTTATTATTTAGCCTTTATACTATTATATATAACTAAAACTTAAATAAATAAACGGTATTTTATCTTCCTTTTCGAAATTTATATATATTTTAACATTATTATTATTTCTAATTAATAAATTTAAACTTTATTTAGTTTTTAAATTATATATATTTTTTAAATCAATATTTTTAAAACGTATATAATCTTTTAGTAATAATAATAATTTAAATGTTCTATATAAATAATATTTCGAGTTATAATACTCCGAAATAACGGCAATACTTATTATTCTTAATCTTATAATAAAAGATAAAAAACGTTTTATTATAATATAAAAATAAAATTTATTAATTTTAATATTTAAAAAGAATTATATTTATTAAAATATTTCGTTAATATTTAAAATTAATATCCGTATACTTAAAGGATATCGTATTTAATATAAAATAATTAAACAGGTTTTTATTAACGGAATAAATTATTATTATAAAATATTTTTAAAAATATTATATATTATTATATATTATTTCTTCTTAAAGAAAACGTAATCGTAAAACTAAATTAAACAAATAAATAGATTTTAATATCGGTTACTAAACTTTATCAAATTTTAATTTTTTCATAAACTGCTTTATTATGCCACTATCGACGACCATTCTTAACCGAATTCTAAACGGTTTTCGTAATCCGGAACAGCCGGATAAATTATTATTCGTAATTTTTTTTATATCGAGCCAAAAGTTAAATTTCGAAATTTTTAAGCTTTTTACCGTTTATATTTAGTTTTTTTAGTAATTTTTTTATACGGTCGATATTTTTTATTATAAAATCGTTTAATTTTTAATTATTTTTATTTATATAAATTAAATTATATCCGAAAATTAAAAATAAAATCCGACTTTTTAAAAAAAAATCGGTTAAATCGACGGAAATATCGATATTTTTAATTTATTTTAAAGTTTTATTAAGTTTAAAAACTTGAAAAAAAATATTTTCCGTAAAAACTTTACAATTACGGAATACCGGTATTTTATAATAAAAATTACCCGGCATATTTCAATTATTTTAATTAATAAGAATTCGAAAAGGTATTATAAAATCGATCGAGGTTAAATATAACTAGTTTAAAGTTCCTAGCCCTTTTTTCTAGCTAACATCTAACACTTTTTATTATGGGACTGGCAAAAAGTCGTAAAATAACTATTTTATACGGACTTAAAATTTCCCGCAAAAAACTTAACATTTCCTAAATTATTATATTCCAGAAAATTCCCCTTGCCGAACTAGCTAAAAAGTATAAAATTTATCAGGGTTAAAGTTTATCGGCATTACGCAATTAGCTTCGGAATAAAACTTTTCGTAACCGAAACGTACAATTTATTATTACCGTAAAAACTATTAATAATTACCGTATTCGAAAATACTAGGTAAAGTATTTATCGTATTAATTATAAATGTAATTATTTCGTATCTTTAGCTCAGCCTAGATAATACGGCTTGAACCTAATAACCTTGTATTATTATATATTATTTCGTTATAAGTTATTTTAATTGTTTAATATTAATTATATAAAAATTATTAAAAATAAAAAATATATGTAATTTATATTTTAACGAAATATAATAATTCTTCGTTAATTATTATAATATATACGTAATTACTTTTATAATATTAGAATTTATAAAAATAATTAATGAAATAAACAATAAAAACTTAAAATTATATAAATAAATTTAAAATAAGTATTATATTTTTTAATATATTTATTTTTCCATATAAATCAGGTATTAATAAACGTAATATTATTTATAATCATGATTAAACATTTAAAGGTTTTATTCTTTTGTAATATAATTTTTAAAATAAAATTATTATGTTAATATATTATTAATAATTATAATTAATATAAAGTCGTTAATTTTAAGCCGTATTATTCAGGCTAAATTAAAGATATAAAATAATTATATTAATAATTATTATAATAAATATTTTACTTAATACTTTTAAATACGTTAATTATTATTAGTTTTTACGAAAATAATAAATTATATACCTCTATTACGAAAAGTTTTATTCCGAAACCGATTATCGCATAATACCGATAAACTTTAACCTTGATAATCCTTATACCGTCTGGTTTTACGGTTTAATAAAGGGAATCTTTTAAAAAGTAAATAATAACTTATAAAATATTAAGCTTTTTACGGTAAACTTTAAAGTCGTATAAAATAACTGTTTTACGACCTTTATTAATCCTATATCTTTAACCTTATTTAATTTTACGGTTTTTTAAATCCTTATTAATTAAAATAATTAAATTATACCGGTTAAATTCGAATATAAAATCTTAATATTCCGTATTTCCGGAATCTTAACGGAAACGGTTTTAATAATATTACCCGATTTAAATAAAATAATCGGCCGAATAAAAGATATCGATATTTTTATTAATATTAATGACTTTTTCGAAATTAAGTTTTATATTAAATTTTCGAATATACTTTAATATAAAACGGTAAAAATAATTAATTTTTAAATAAATATATATTAAAAAATATTTTGTTTATAAAAAAAGTATTATTAAAATCGAAAAATACAAATAATAGGTATTAAAATATTAAAATTAAACTATTAAATCGATATAAGGAAAATTACGAACGATAATTTATCCGGCCATTCCGGATTACGAAAACCGTATAGAATTCCGTTACGAATTGTGGTCGATAAGGGTATAACTAGGTAATTTAAAGTTATCTTAAAATAAAACGTTTACGAAAAGGTTAGTATTTAGTAAAGCTTAATAACAGATAGCAGAATTAATTAATTTATATAATATAGTTTTACGACTACGTCTTTTTTATAGAAAATAATTATAATTAATAAATTATTAAATATCTTTATATATTAAAGATTTATTAACCGTAAAAACATTATTTTCTAATTAAAAAAAGTATTATTATTAATATATCCGGTTTTTAAATTATATTTTATATTATTAATAAATAACATTAATATTTATTATTTAAATGAAATATATATAATATAGGAAAAAGGAAAAATAAAATTATATTATTTTTTTTATATTAATATAATTTTAATTTTATTAAAACGTTTTTTCATTATTTTAAAATTTATATTTTTTTATTACGTTAAATATACATTTAACGATTTTTTTTAATAACGGATAATTGTTATAATTTAACGGAGGGGAGGTCTCGGAAACAGTCTTAGTAAACCAAAATAGAACTCGAATAAATTAAGATTATGTAATAAAGGTTAATTATAAGAAATACGGTAATCAAGCAAAATCGAAAATAAACAAAATTATTATTAAGTTAGTAATTAAAAGTGATTATTTTTATATAAGAAAAAAATATATACGTTTATTATTTTATAATTTAATTAATATTAACTTATAATATAACTTAGTTACTTAAAGTACCTTTAGTATTATTAGACGTAATTAAGTTATTTTCGATATTTAAATTCCGTAATATAATTATTAATATAAACCGTATAACTTAGTTTAATAATTAATTAATTAATTTAATTATTATACGTTATAAAATTTTATTTAATAATATTGTTAAATTTTAAGTAGTTATTTAAATTATTAATATAGCTTTTAGTATTAAAAAAACCATTATCGTTTAATATTTTTAAAATAAATTTAAAAAATTTAAATAGGAAAAATTTTAATATTTCGAAAATTAAAGTTAAAAAGTTTTAATTTTATAATAGAAAAACTAATATTTAAAGTGTTTTTATTTAGGTATAAATATATTTACGGTTTTTAACTTTTAATAACCCAAAAAACTAAATCCTTACCGTTACGGTATTTTTTATAAGAGATATTTTTAACTGGTTCTAAATAATTATAAGGGATTACTTAAAACACGTAAAAAATAATAT
Organism: Monosporascus sp. CRB-8-3; assembly: GCA_004155055.1. Taxonomy (NCBI): domain Eukaryota; kingdom Fungi; phylum Ascomycota; class Sordariomycetes; order Xylariales; genus Monosporascus; species Monosporascus sp. CRB-8-3. The sequence continues at coordinate 118,924 of QJNZ01000124.1, read as the reverse complement.
GGAAAAGTTTATAAAGGAAATTTGCGTTAATTATTTTAATTTTTTAAAAAAATTAAAAATTAATTTCGATAACCCTGATAAAAAATGTATTATAATATAAAAGATTTTATAGTTATGGCAAAAAGGATTAGTATTTAAATATATAGTGAAATTCCGGAATTTAATAGTTAAAGTAAAATGGATAAATAATAAAGATGATATTTTAATCGATATATTTTATAAGGGATTAAAGAATGATCTTAAAAACGAAATTATTAAATTCAAGTAATTAATCTTTTTAAATAAATATATTACCGAGGCGGTAAAAATTAATGTTTAATAATTCGAAAAGTGTTAAAAAAAACTAGTACGTTTTATGATTTAAATATAATAAGCTTAATTAAAAAAATAAACCTATTACTTTTTTTACTTTTTTCGGAACGTAACCGGGATTTATAAACATTAAAATAGTTAAATAATAAAAACGGAACCCTTTTAAACATTATAATTATAAAAAAAAAAAATAAAGCTTTTAAATATAAAATATTTAAAAAATTTGTTTAAGCTAATTAGATATTTATACCCGAAAAATAATAATAAAATAATAAAAAGAATAATACAAAAATAATTAATATAATTTAATCCAGGAATAATTGCTAATTACGATATACGGTAACGTAAGAATATAAGAATTACTTAAAATAAAAAAATTTAAGGAAAAAAGGTTATTTATTTAATTTTAATAAAAAAAATAATAGGTTTTATAAAAATGGTTATAAAAGTATTATAAATAAAACGAAAATTTTTGTTTAAAAGAATTAAAACGGTATATAAAAATTTATACGGTTTATTATAAAAAACTTAAATATTAATTTTATTTAAAATAAAAAGAAATAATTTATTAGAGTATTATTTAAATATATTAAAAAAGATTTAATTTTAAAAAATAAGAAAAATTAATAAAAACGATTAATATTAATACCGATATTTACGATTATTTCCAAATAAAAACGAAATAGATTAATAAATAACATTATAAAGCTGGTTACTTAGAAAATTATATTTACAAAAAAACATTTTTTGTTATTTTGCGTAATATAATTATTATATGGAAAAAGAATTTTAAAAAATAATAAAAAAATAATACTAGTAAGTTATTACCGATTTAAATAATTAAAAAGGAAATTAAAAGTTTTATTTAAAAAAATTATTAGAATTTAAAAAATAAAGTTTAGTAAGAAAAAAATAATATTTTATAATTAAGATTACCAAACGAAAGGATAATTAAAACTTTTAAAAAATAAATTTAAAACTAACGGAATTTACGATAATAATTTAATTAATTATAAAAATAAGTAACGTAAATAAAGAAATAATTAAAAAAATTCCGAATAAAAAATAATTAGAACGTAAAAACTTGGCAAAAGTTTTTACGGATTTTAAAAGATTAACGTTATTTGTAAAAAAACCGTAAATAAACGAAAAAAAAAAGGTTAAATTATAATATTTTGAAAAGGTTTTAAACGTAATAATTGGAATTACTGATAATAATGTTATTATTATATAAATATAAAAAAAGAACTGGTATATTATAATAATAAATTATAGAGTAATAATTATTAATTATATTAATTTAAAAATTACCGTTATAAATCTAAAATATCGAAAATTAAAGATTTATTTATAATAATAGATAAATTAAACGTAAAATTAAGTATTTTAAAACCTTTATTAAATAAAGTTATTTATTTCGATATTATTTTGTTAATAAAATATAACATAATTTTTAAAAAATTATAATTATATTAATGCAAGGTCGTTAAGTTTAAGCCGTATTATCTAGGTTAAGTTAAAGATACGAAATAATTATATTAATAATTAATACGATAAATATTTTACTTAATATTTTCGAATACGGTAATTATTAATAATTTTTACGGTAATAATAAATTGTACGTTTCGGTTACGAAAAATTTTATCCCGAAACCGATTATTGCGTAATACCGACAAACTTCGACCTTAATAAATTTTATACCCTTTAATTGGTTCGGTAAGGGGAATTTCCTAAAATATAATAACTTAGAAAATGTTAAGCTTTTCGCGGTAAATTTTAAGTCCGTATAAGATGGCTGCTTTATAACCCTTTGTTAGTTTTACGATAGCTACCTTTAACTTTAATCGATCCTATGATTTTTCGAATCCTTATTAATCAAAACAACTGAAATATGCCGGGCAATTCTTATTATAAAATACCGGTATTCCGTAATTATAAAGTTTTTACGGAAAACGTTTTTTTTAAAATCCTTAAGTTTAATAAAACTTTGGAACGAATTAAAAATATCGATATTTCCGTTAATCCAACCGATTTTTCCTAAAAAGATCGGATTTTACATTTAATTTTCGGATACGATTTAATTTATATAAGTAAAAGCAATTAAAAGTTAGACGACTTTATGGTAAAAAATATTAACCGTATAAAAGAACTGTTGGGAAAGCTGGATATAAATAGTAAAGGGTTTAAAAATTTCGAAATTTAACTTTTAGTTCGATACGAACTGGAGGATTACGAACGATAATTTGTCCGGTTGCTCCGGATTGCGAAAACCGTCTAGAATTCGGTTAAGAATGGTCGTCGATAGGGGCATAATAGGGCAGTCTGAAGTTACCTGTAAGAAGGTTAGGGCTTGGTGAAGCTTAGCAACCGATATTACAATCTATCTATTTGTTCAATTTTGTTCCACGGTTACGTCTCCTCTAGGGAGATATAATTATATTAATATAAACTTTTAATTAATTAAAAAATTGATTAAATAAATTTCTGTTTATTTTTTAACGCAAAAAAAATGAAAGAAACTTAAAATTTTAATATTCGATCGATAAAAATGATAAATATAAATATAAAGATACAGGAAAAACTGTATTATTTAAAACGATAAGATATATTTAAAATAAAAGGTATAATAAAAAAAATAATGTATTATTATAAACCTTAAAGTATAACTTCGATAAATAAACGATAACTTATAAATATAACGCGAAAAACCACTAGAGCAAATAATAAAAATACTATTATAGAATTATAAATATAAAAACTTTTTTAAGAAAAGTTTAATATAAAATTATAAAATAAAGCTATACGTTCTCCGAACATACTTAAAAAATAAAATATAAAAAAAATATATATAACGTTCTAAATTATTAACCAAATACCTAATATTCTTCGTTTTACGAAAAAACGGGAAATTATAATTAATTATCGATTACTAATAACTTAACGACATTACCGTTAAAAATAGAATACTATTACCCCTAATTATCGAAATTAAAAACCGACTATAAAATACCAAATAATTCACGGTTTTAAAATTACAAAAAAAATTTAACTAAATTCGAATCAAACGAAAAAAACAATAAAAAATAATTTTTAAAACAAAATACGGATTATTCGAAGATTTCGTTATATTTTTCGGATTTATAAACGTACTAATAACCTTCTAATAGATAATTAACTACGTATTCCGAAAATACCTTAATATCTTCGTTATATATTACCTTGACGATATCTTTATTTATTTAAAAATAAAAAAGAAATATATAAGACACGTTTATAAAGTTCTATAAACTTGACAGGATGCTAATTTTTTAATTAATATAAAAAAAAGTACTTTTCATACTTAAAAAATCGAATATTTAGAATATATTATTACCCCGGAATATATTAAAATAAACTTAAAAAAGATTATTACCATAAAAAAAAAATACTTATTAATATTACTAAAATATAAATATTCCTTAAATTCGACAATTATTACCGATAATTTATACATCATTTTAGTAAAATCGTAATACTATTAACAAAACTTATTAAAAAAATTAACGCTTTATATAAGCCCTAGCTATAAAAAAGGCTTTCCAGCAATTTAAAAACGCCCTTACTAACGAACCCGTTTTAATAATATACGACCTAAACAAATCAATAAAACTTAAAATTAACGTTTTAGATTTTACTTTAAAAGTAATAATTTATTAACGAAATAATAATAAAAAATTACACCTTATAGCTTTCTACTCCTACAAACTATATGACGTTAAACTAAATTACCCCAATTACGACAAAGAATTTTTAATTATCATTAAAACTTTTAAAAAATTTAAATACTATCTTAAAGGAAATTAATACCAAATAAAAATATATATAAATTACAAAAACATCTTTTATTTCGCAATTACTATAAAGCTAATCGGATAATAATTACGCTATATACAATACTTTTTAAAATTCGATTACGTTATTATCTATCGGAAAAAATCAGAAAACAGCAAAATAAATATTTTTAACAAGTACCCAAACTTAAAAAATCCTAAGATAAAAATATAACAAATTATTTTTAACCGAATACGAAAGGAATATTTATAATAACGATATATTAATATTATCAAAATATCTATATTAAATATATATAAAAAGTATAGTAATATTATAATAACTTGCTTAGAAATCAAAAAACACATAAGATTTATATACCAAAAAAATATCAAAAAACTTAATACGAAAAATACATAAATATTAACTACATAAACACCTAGGGATTTATAAAACCTTAAAACGTTTATAACAAATATACTATTTTCCTAAAATAAAATCAACCGTACAAAAAATTATACAATAACATAACATCTACGTTAAAACAAAAATCAAACGATATAAACTATACGGAAAACTACAACTATTACTAATCGTTAAGCAACCATAAAATTTAGTTATATTTAACTTTATTATAAAATTTTCTTTATTAAAAAACCCAGTTACGGACGTATACTATAACAATATCTTTATAATCGTTAACCGATTTATAAAATTCTCCTATTTCTTACCTTATAATAAAAATACAAATATCGAATAAATAACATTTTTTTTTAAATATATATATAACATACTTAAATTACCAGCAAAAATTGTTTTAAATAAAGGTATTACCTTTACTTTAAAGTTTTAGCAAAGTTTAATAATATAATTTAGCCTAAATTATAAATTATTAAACGTTTTTAAATTATAAATAAACGGATAAATAGAAAAAATAAACTAAACGTTAAAAACGTATTTGCAATATTATATTAACTATAAACAAAATAACTGGGTTAAAAAGTTACCTATTACATAACTAACTTACAATACCAATTACTATAATAATATTAAGATAACTTCAACAACTACTAACTTTAATTTTATTCCAGAAATCTATAAAAATATACGAAAAAAAAAGGTAATTAATATTAAAATAATCCTTACCTCAGAACAATTGAAATAATTATACCAGGAAATAAAAACGGAACTTTAATTTATACGCAAATAAATAAATAAATACTACAACCAAAAAAAATTAAAAAAACCAACCTTCTAGGAAAAAAAAAATCTATCTAGCCACCAAAAACATAAAAACCAAACGCTTAAACTAAAAACTTGATTTTAAATATATCGGCCCATACAAAATCATCAAAAAATTTTTAAAAAACAACTACTAATTAAAATTAGCGCCTAAAATTAAACTTTACCCAATCTTTTATATTTTTTTGTTTAAATCAGCGGATACTATTAAAAAATATATAATATTAAATAATATAAAAACAAAAAAAAGATATATAAAGTTAAAAAAATACTTAATATACGAAAAAAAAGAATTTACCCAGTACTTAATTAAGTAAAAAAATTAGTTAAACTCCGAAAATACCTAAAAACCCGCCAAAAACCTTATTAACGTCTAACGCTTATTAAAAACTTTTACAAATAATATCAGAACCGCCCAAATTAAAAATATTCCAGTTCACATCGCTTAAAAAAAACCAAACCGTAATTTCAATTCCCGACCAATCGATAAAAATACGAACTTAAATAACGGCATATTCCATTTCAGTTTACTCGCGTCTTTTTTATTCTTCTAGCTCGTTTAAAAACTATAGGCCACGTTATATTATAAAAACCCCCTTAAAGCAAGCCAGTACCTTCTATTTACGTAAACGAATAAAATAAGTAAAAGCCTCGTTTATCTTTTACTAATATCGCCGTTAAAGTTTAAAAAAACCTTTTTTTATTAAAATTTCCTTATACTTTAAACGTTAATACTCCTTACGAATATTTTATAAAAAAAAAGCGGAACGCTGATACCGTTATAAGAACGACTCCGCGCAATACATTTACGACATCGTAAAACGTTTTTTATTATTTCGCACTTTAAACTTTTGGAAAAACAATAAAAACAAGGTATAACTTTAAAACCAAATTCGTTAAAAACCTTTATTAAGTTAGCATAACGGATAATAAAAAAACGGGGTTTACGACGCAATTTTTTAATACGAAAAAATATGATTACAAGGAAAAAAAAGAATATTTACTAAAACGAAAAAAAATTTTAAGCGCAAAATTTTTAGGAAAAAAAAAATCGTATTATAACTTAACGGAAAAAAGATTTTGGAAACGGTTTTAATAAACCGAAATAGGACCCGAATAAACCAAAATTACGTAACGAAAATTAATTATAAAAAATACGGTAATTAAACAAAATCGAAAACAAACAGAATTACTGTCGAACTAATAATTGAAAATAATCACCTTGACACAAAAAAAATATATATACGCTCGTTATCCAATAATTTAAATAGCATCAGCTTATAATTTAATTACTTAAAGTACCCTTAGTATTACTAGACGTAACTAAGTTATGCTCGTTACTTAGATCCCGTAATATAGCTGCTAACATAAACCGTACGACTTGGTTTAATAATTAGTTAATTAGCCTAGCGGTTACAATAATTTAAGTTATTTTTTATAAATTCTTATAAATAAATTATCGAAAAAAAAATTCATAATTATTTTAAAACAATACGAGTAAATTATGCTCTAATTACTTAATATATATATAATAAAAAAATAATATATTAAATAATTATTAAAACTTTTTTTTTATTTAATATTAATATCCGTATATATTTAAACATTTTTTCTAATAATATTACTTTAAGGTATAAATTATATTATTAAAAAAATAGTAATTAATATTAAAACTTTTTTATATTATAAAATTATTATTTAAAAACTTTTTAATTTTATTTTTAAATGTTTAAATTTTTAAAATGTATACGATATAACGAAAAGAAATATTTAATTTTAATTATTATTTTTACGTAATAATTTATTGTATTATAACTAAAATAATATATTAAAATTCTGAAAACGTTTTTAAGTTTAAATACGTTTTATATTTAAAAAAGTTTTTTATTAAACTTTTCGAATTAAAAATTATTTAATTAAAAATATCGTATTTAATAACATGTATTATTATTATTTCGTAAAACGTTATATAAATATTAAATTTTTTTCTAAATTATTATTATAAATTATTATAAATTGTTTATATATATTTTAATAAAATTTTTCGATATTTACGGTTTAGGAAATTAGAAATAAAAAACTATACATACATAATTCGAAAAAGTAATTATTTAGTTTTTTAAACAGGTATAATATAAAAATAATTATTCTTAATAGTTATATTTATTTATTATAATTGTTAAATATAAAACGTTTTAAAATGATTAAATAATTAAATAATTTTATTATATAATATAATTTATAAAAGATTATTATTTATAAATTTAAAATATGTTAATTATTATATTTAATTTTTTTTTTAAATAATTATATATATTATCTATACTGTTATCATCATTATTATTTCGTTATTTTAAAAGTTTAATTTTCGAACTTTCTATAAATCAACTTATTTTACGTTTTATTTAATATATTCGAAATCTAGGGTTATTAAGTTTTTTATAAAAAGATTTATAATATAATTTTATAAATGTTAATATTATTATATTATCGGCAATTGGTATTTTGAGGTGCCCGCGGCTGGTGTATCTAAGCTGTAGCTGTTACTTAGGATAACGTTTGTTTAAGAATTATCTTTTATATAATTAAACATATATATAAGGGCGATTACCTTTAAACCTTTTAGTTTTTCCTAGAATAACTTTGTGCTATTTACTAGATATTTATATTTAATTATTATAACTATTAACATAGTAGTATCTTTTAATTAATTAGTAATTATAATACGTTAATCGAAATAATTATTTACAGGTTAAAGTAATAAAGAAAATACGATATTTAAAAGGGAATTGTTTAATTAACTTAAAAGAAAATAAACGGTTAACTATAATAAACGAATAGTAAAAACGTATTTTAAAGTAACTCTTTATAGCCGAATAACGACACCTACTTAATAAAGGCTTGATTTTTATACGGAATAGCAAGTACATAAAATAGCAGCCTATTTTTTTCTCCTTTAGATTAAAAAGACCCCTAAAATAAAAAGTTCTACAATAAAGGAGAAAAATAAAAGCCCGTAATAGGCGTAACGATAAAAAAAAACCTATTTTCGAAATTTTTTCGGAAAAAACTTTATTACGTTAATAATAATAGTTAAAAAACCGATATAAACTTTTAATATAAAAATAAAAATCTACATTAAAAGAAAATAAGCTTTATACGTTTTTAAGTACTAATTTAAATGGAATTAAAAAAACGTTGAAATACGGGAATACAAATACAGGTTTATTAAAAATAAAATTAAAAATTTAAAACTTTAATAACAAAAAAAAGATAATATAATAAAACGAATAAATAATATCGTAAAGGGATTATAAAATATATCTTAATTCGGGAACGTATTTTATTAAAAACCGCCTTAATTAAAAATAATACGAAATTTACGAAATATAAATATTTATAAAAACGCTTTACAAAACGCTTAAAAGGTAAAAAGCTCGTAAAAAACCCCTATTACAGTCGAAAGTAATATAAAAAAGATTAACCCCTGAAAAAAGGGCGAAAGCAACATAAAAAATATTAACCCCTTAAAAAAAGGCGAAACGAAACCAAAAAAAGAAATTTACCGAAAAACCCGATCCCTGGAAAAGAAGAACAGAAAAAAAGAAGTTACGTAAAAAAAGAAATAATACATAAAAATCCTAATAATTCCGATACATTATTTTCAAATTCGTTTAAAAATTCTCGAAAACAGAAAAGCCGTTATAATAATTTCTTTAATATCCCTAATAGCTCCTTAAACTTTAATAACTTAAACAACTTTAACGAATTAAACGTTCGCTTAAAAAAAAATTTTTTTTATATATTTAGTAATAAAAATATAAAACTACATTAAAAACGCTTCAACTTTTCGCTATATAAAGAAAATCACTTAATAAACTAAATTAATTAAAAACTTTAAAGTAACGCCTTAACTTTTACTTTAAAAAATCAACTATTAAAACGGACTAAAATTAAAACAACTTAATTATCTATACCTTATAAAAGCTATGATTAAAACGTATAAAACGACAACTTTAAAATTAATTATAAATATTAAGAAAACGAAAATATTAAGAACTTTTAAAAAACCTTATATAACTATAAATAAAACTAAGTAAAGATTCTTTTAAAAAAACTTAACAAAATTATATATGATAAAAGAAACCGGTATAATTTATTACGAAATTTCAGAAGTTATTAAAAAAAATTAAAAGTTATAATATAAAACTCGGATTAAAAATATAAAGTATTATATTGCTTTTTATTATAAAAAATCGTACTAATAGTTAGTATAAAATAATTTAATTAATACTTGCATAAACTAATTACTTTGTCTAGCAGCTGATCGACTACATTAATAACGAATTCTATAACCGTATTAATGAATTAGGACAGGGCTTATCAAAGCTGTATATGTGTGCAAGAACCTCTCGATCAGAAGCTTGGGAAGAAAGATGCCGGACGTTCCTTGATGCTATAGAAGATTACATATAAAGGTTGGTAGGTCGGCATTATATAGACCATTGCCGACTGTGACGGCTAGGCTAGTTAACCAACTATTAAACCAAGTCGTACGGTTTATGTTGGCAGTCGTATTGCGGGAATCTGAGCAACGAAGATAACTTAGTTACGTCTGGTAATACCAAGGGTGTCTTGGGTAACTAAGTTGTATTGCAAGCTGTCGCTATTTAAGCTATGGAACTAATGAGCGTATATATCCTTTATAAAACATTGGATCTTTCATGGATCTTGTCGTTTTCCCAGATCCAAAGGATATTGGATCTGTATGGATTCATTTGGATCTTGAGAACGGAAGAGATCCAAATCACGTGACTTGACCCATTTGGGTCCTGTTTCGGTCCGTTAGGACCGTTTCCGAGACCTCCCCGCTGTTGGGTCGTAACACCGACCCACTTAGTGATGCAGCTAGAAACATCTGGAAGAAGCTAGAACTAGCTGCAGCTGATAATAGCTGTACAGCTCCAACCCTAACACATTAATAAAAAGAAAAACGGGAAATCCTATAACGCCCAGAAAGGTAAAGAAAATAATAATAATAATAATAACAACTCTCGAAATAATAGACCGGCATAAAATAAAAACGAAAAGCCGCTTTACTTTAACTATAGTAAATATAAGTATTTAACGAAAAATCACCTTAAGTTACAAAAGAAAAAAAAACGGCAAAGGAAAAAAAGGAAAACGTAATTAACGTTAAGGTAATAATAAACAAAATAATTAAAACAACAGCTTTCGTAATGCCTATAACGACAATAGGAACGAAAAATAATTTATCCTTAGCGGCTTACTAGATCTATACTAATTAAATAGAAAAACTTTTAACGTTCGCGTTAAAAAATAACAGCTTAAAACCCTTATATAATAACACGATAAAATAATTTAAAAAAAACTTAAAAAACTGTAATAATTAAATATCTTAAAACTTAAGTAATTAATCGCCTTACACTATAAATAAACAAACTCCTTAAAGAAATTATTATAAAAAACGCCATACTTTTATATATTTATTCCTCTTATATAAGGTTATTAGGTTCTAGCCGTATTATCCAGGCTGAGCTAAAGATATAAAGTAATTATACCAATAATTAACACGATAAATACTTTACCTAATATTTTCGAATACGGTAATTATTAATAGTTTTTACTGTAATAATAATTATACGCCCCGATTACGGAAAGTTTTATCCCGAAACCGATTACGTAATACTAATAAATTTCGACCTTAATAAACCTTATACCTTTTAGCTAGTTCAGTAAGGGAAATCTCCTAAAATGCAATAACTTAAAAAATATTAAGCTTTTCGCGGTAAACCTTAAATCCGTATAAAATAGCTCTTTTGCAACCTTTTGCCAGTCTTATAATTAAAAGTATTAAATAACAACCAGGAAAAAAGGTTAGGAACTTTAAACCAGCCACCTTTAACCTTAATCGATTTTATAACTTTTCGAATCCTTATTAATTAAAATAATTAAAATATACCGGGCAATTCCTATTACAAAATACCGATATTCCGTAACTGTAAAGTTTTTACAGAAAACGTTTTTTCAAAAATTTTTAAATTTAATAAAACTTTAAAACGAATTAAAAATATTAATATTTCCGTTAATTTAACTAATTTTTCCTAAAAAAATCGGATTTTATATTTAATTTTCGGATACGATTTAATTTATATAAATAAAAACAATTAAAAATTAAATAACCTTATAATAAAAAATATCGACCGTATAAAAAAATTACTAGAAAAATTAGATATAAACGGTAAAAAAGTTAAAAATTTCGAAATTTAACTTTTAAGTCGATATAAGGAAAATTACAAACGATAATTTATCCGGCTATTCCGGATTACAAAAACCGTCTAGAATTCGGTTAAGAATGGTCGTCGATAAGGGCTTGAATAATAAGGCAGTCTTTAAAAAGGTTAAGGCTTAATAAAGCTTAGCAACCGATAATACAATTTATCTATTAGTTCAATTTGGTTCTACGGTTACGTCTCCTCTAGGGAAATTATTCCTCTTATAAAAACAACTTAAATAAATTACTTTAAAACTTAAAAACGAACATTAATATTATAAATAATATTTATATCTTTAAAAAATGTTGTAATAAATATTAAATCCAGGGAAATTTAAATGATATCAAGTAAAAAACCCGAAATTATTATTTTTATTAACTTTATTAAATAACCTTTAAAAGGGCTTAATAAAAAAGGAAATTATAATAAAGTATACGTTATATATTAATAACTTCTTATTAAAAATATTTTATAATTAAAAATGTTACTTAAATCGTACCGCCTTAATAAATCCTAGTAAAATTTAATTATTAACAATTAACGTTTTTCGGAAAAGATTTTTCCTATAGCTTTACGGAAAGCAGGAATTTATTATTAAAGCCTCGAACCTAATAAACGATTAAAACTATTAATAAAAATACATACTAAAAACGGTATCCAGTAAAGAAAATAACGATAACCTAACGGATAACTTAAAACGCGAAATTTCTAACGTTTTTAAAAATAAAAAGGTTTTAATAACGGATAAAGATATAAAAAGAATTATTTTTTAACATTATCGCCTTTACAAACTTATAATTAAACGATTAATATAAACTATTAAAAGGCTTAAGAGGATAAATTTAAGCTTTAACGAAATAAAAAATATTTTTTATATAGAATATAACGAAAAACTATATATATAAAAGTATTTAATACGATATAAAATTAATTAAACGTATTAATATTAAAAACGAAAATTACTTTAATTGTATTATAAATAATTTATTACGTTATAAAAAATATTATTCGTTTAAAAATAAAAACGAAATTTAACAAAACCTATACGCGTATATTACGTAAATTACAAAACATTTAAAAACGTTACTATTAAACGACAAAGGTAAACGTAAAAAAATTTAAATCCTAAGTTTTAATAACGGTAAGATATTCGATATAACGATAAGTAAAAACTTTTACGTTACGAAAAATATTAAATTAACAATTTCTAACTTATACAATTAATATTAAAACGAAATTATAAAACGAAACGCTTATATCTTTCCTATAAATAAAAATCTTTATATACTTCTAAGATTTCGTAATAAAAGTAATAACATATACTGTTAATAAACAGGTAAATTTACGTTAAAAAATATAATATCAATTGAATATTTAAAAAACATGTTCGAACCGAATAAATTAAATAAAGTTAATAACGGTTATTTCCGACTTTTTAGTAACAAATATATAATTATAAGGTATAACTATTAAAATACGGTAAATTATTTATAACATTATACGTTACTATTTACGAAAACCTGGAAAAACTAGGTAAACCTTTTAACCTTAAAGATATTATTAAATAATTCCTATAGCCCGTATAAGAATGCTTAAAATACCGTTAAAAGCAGGGCGTAAAAATAAAGTATAAAGATAATAACGTTATCTTAAAGGATGACACGGACTAAGAAATTAAGCAGGTTAAGTATAAAAGGGGACCCCCGAAGAAGACTATTTTAAAGCTGTATACCTTAAAGGCCTTAAATAAAGCCCTAAAATTAATTTAAGAGCTAAAGCTAACCTTAACGTAAGAGGGGAAAGGTAATTTATATACTTTTTATTTTAACCTATTAACGTTAAGTAACGACAAAGACCGTTTTGATAACTTTAAAGGTGCCGATCAGGTTATCCGAAATATTTATAAATACGAACAGGTAATTAATATATTAAATAGTAATACTCATAGGTTATTTATTATTATAAATAACGGCTTATCCTTATAGGAAGTTATAAAAACCTTAAACTAAAAAATATAACTTAAGATTATATTTATAAAAATTAAAAAGAAATTTTTATACGGAATATTTAAATTTACGGATTTTAATAAGGTTGCTTAAAGGTACTTGATAAATAGTAAATAGGTATTAAAAAAAGAATAGGTTTATAAAAGAGCTAAATAAATATAAGGTACGTATTTGTATAAAAGGATTCCTATAACGAAAAAAATTAATTATAACGAAACCGTAATAAATATTGTAAAAGTAATATGTAAAAAAGATTTTAATAGCGTTAACCGTTTTTTTAAAATGGTATATATTTTATATAAATTTTATTATTACGTATTTAAACTGTAGATTAAAAGAAAATATTTATTTAAAATAATTTCCGATATTAAAAGATAGGGAAATGTATATGTTCTCCTTTAAAAAGGTTATTAAGTTAATAAATTTATTATACGGCTTAAAGTAAATTAAAGTTATTAAATAGAAAAAGATGGAAGAAATATTTACGAAATAAAGTTTATATTTGTTATTTTTAAACAATGCGATATATTATAATGTTAAGATAAAAAACGTTATCGTTTTAAATATAAATAAATTTTTATTTTTCGGGTTTAATAAATAGTATTTTAAAAATATTGTTAAGAAAATTATTAAAAACGTTTTAATTAAAAAGTTAAATACTACGGATTAATATTTAAACGTATAAATTATCGGTTTTTTATTATTAGAAAATATTAGGTAAAATTCATAATAGTATATTAAAATATTATGAAAGTTAATGGATTTAAATAAAGTAAAAAAAGAATTTATATTATTTATCAAAAATTATTTAAAGTACGTTATAAAATTTAACGGCGTAATTAATAAAAAAACGTTTAAATATATAAATCTGTTTAAAAATTTTAATTTTTCGTATTATATTAAAAAATCTGATATAACGTTTATAACGTTAATTTAAAACAAGTTTATAAATAATCCGTTATATAAATATTAAAAATATATTAAATATATTTTTTCGGTACCCGATATTATGAAAAAATTATTTAAAATAATAAATATAAACTTTGTAAATAATTATAAGTTAATAAAGTTTATAATAAGTTGTATATTTTTAATAATTAAAACGTTTATTTTATAAATTTCGAATTTATAAGATATTATTATTAAATATATTATAAAAGTAATTAAAGTTAAAGTTTATATTTAAAGATCTTATTTTTACTTTAAAATATAATATTAATACGTTTAAATTGGTAAAAGAAAATACAAATAATACAAAAAAAACGTTATATTCGAATTAAATATTATTATATATATTAAGAAATCCGAAAAACAAATATTAATTTTTAATAAGTAAAAGGTAAAAATAAATTTGCTGACGTATTTATAAAACCATTAAATAAGGCAAATTTCGAATAGTTTATATTTAATTTAAAATTTAGTTAAAATAATTAGGAAAAAAATAATTCAGTTAAATCGTTTTTGTACGAAAAGAAGGGCGTTTTCTTATTAAAACTTGTTTTTCGTTATTAAAAATAAGGACCGCAGTATTTTTTAAATAACTTATAATTAATTCATATTTTTAATTAACCGAAACGAAATTTTACTTAATATTTTTTTTATAAAGAGGAATTTAAAAAGTAATAATTTTAAATATTTATTAGTATTACCGTTAAATAATAAATTCGACTTTTAAAGCTATAAAACTTTCAACGTAATAGATTAGCGTATATAAAGCGTTTTTTTATATTAACGTTTAACCGGGTTCGAAATATTTCGAAAAATATAGGTTTTATATTCCGGGGCGGTTACGAAAAAACCGTAGAACGAAAAGGCCGGTTTTTTAATATAACGGTTAATTATATAACTTGATTTTAAATAAAAATAATAAAAACGAAGGTTTAAATTTTATATAAAATAAATTCTTTTAATAATTTTAATAGATTTTTTTAAAGTTTTAAATTTAATTTTAAAAATTACGTAAATAAAGTTATTTAACGTAATAGGGCGTGTGGGCAATTAGTGTTTTTAGGTACCCGCGGTTAGTGTATTTAGGCTGCAGCTGCTGCCTAGGATAGCCTTTGTCCAAGAATTATCCTTTGTATAGCTAAACGTATATATTGTGTTGGGGTTGGAGCTGTGGAGCTGTACAGCTGTACAGCTGCTGCAGCTGTTCTAGCTTCTAGCTGTTTCTAGCTACGTCACCAAGTGGGTCGGCGATGGTCTATATAATGCCGACCTACCAACCTTTGTATGTAGTCTTCTATAGCATCAAGGAACGCCCGGCATCCTTCTTCCCAAGCTTCTGATCAAGAGGTTCTCGCATACATGCAGCTTTGATGAGCCCTGTCCCAATTCAATATAAGGGCGATTGCCTCCAGATTCCTTTAATTTTTCCTAGGACAACTATGCGCTATTCGCCAGATTCCTACATTTAATTACTGTAATTGTTAATATATATAAATAAATAAATTATTAAAATATTGTATTATATTAATAAATATTATTTTTAATTTAATATATTTAAAAATTAATGTTTTTATAATTAAAATATTTTTTTATTTTTTTTTATTTAAATATATTCGATAAAATTTTATAAATTTTAAAAGTTTTATTAAATTTAGTTTATATACTAACAATAAATATAAATAAATATTTCGTAATCAGTTTTTAATTTATTATAAACGTTTTTTTTTTAAATTATAAATATAAATATTTCATAACTTTTATAACGTTATAATTTGAAGAAATTTTAATAAAAGGATTATCGTAAAAATGAGTTAATTATTATAAAATATAATTATTTCGAAATAATAGACGTTAACGTTATATAAAAAAGTTTTAAATTCGAAAAAATTTTTAAGTTAAAATTAAAATTCTTTTAAGTAAAAGTCAGAGTTATATATAAAATTCTAAAAAACGCCTTTTTTATTACTACGTTTTACGATACTAATAATAATTTTAATAAATTTATTAATTTCGAAAAAATTATATTATAATATTTTTTAAAGAAATGATATTATAATTTCGTAATTAGGTCTTCGGTGTTATATGAGTTTTTTAATTTATACGAATCTATATCGATAATTATATTTATATTTAATTTATTATTTTTTCTTTATATAATTTATAACACGTGA
The DNA here is from genome assembly GCA_004155055.1 of Monosporascus sp. CRB-8-3. Taxonomy (NCBI): domain Eukaryota; kingdom Fungi; phylum Ascomycota; class Sordariomycetes; order Xylariales; genus Monosporascus; species Monosporascus sp. CRB-8-3. The sequence goes on along the minus strand of QJNZ01000124.1, from coordinate 102,138 downwards.
ATTAATAAAATTAGACGAATTATTAATTTATTATTTAAATTATTATAAAGTAATAATTTAAATAATATTCTATATTTTATTAAGTTACTTTTTTATAGATTTAATATAAATAATAATTTTAATAATATTAAAATATTAAGTATATATATTTAACAATTTCTATTAAAAACGTTTAACTACCGTATCTTTACGATTAATATATTTTAAATTGGTTTTATTTTCGGTAAAGGTAATTTTTAAAATAATTTCCAAAATAATTTCAGAAATAATTTTAAAACGTTTAATTTAAATAATTTTTTTTTTAAATATCGTTATTTATAACTTTAAAAATATTTTTCGATTTATTTATTTATTTATAATAACTTTAATTTTAAAAATAATTATTTACTATTTCTTTTTCCTTTTATTTTTCGACATAATTTTCGTAACAATTTAATATTTATTAATAACCGTTATATAAATATTATTATCCCGGGTATTAAAAAATAATTTAACGATTTTCGATAATGTTAATTATTTTTATATATAATTTACGAATCTTTTTCGAAATATTCGTTTATAATTTCATAATTCGAAATAATTTTTTAAAAAAATACGTGTAATTAAATAATTTTAAAAACTTTATTTAAGTTAACCGGGTTTTCGTAATACGGAACGTAAAATAAAAAACGAAATTAAAAAAATTATTAATAAAAAAATTACGTATAAAAAATAATTGCGAAAATTGAATTTGTTATTATTATAATTATAATTATGTTATTATCGAAAAATTATATATATTCTAACAAGGCCTATATAAAAAAAGGTATATAATTTAAAAGCTAAATAGGGCCCCGACACTCTGATTCGAAACGATAGTAACTAGGTAAGGGTGGGCGGTTGGCTAACTGACGTGTATATTGGCTAACGTGCATAATGCGCGGACATCCAATAATGCCTTTCGTCAAATGTAGAAGGGTGAAGTTGCGGGCAATCTATACGTACTAAAGCGAGCAAGGCTATCTTTCTCTCTTTCTAAGGAGGGGGTGGGGTTACATTTACCGGGCGCGTACCTGAAGGTTAGGCTCGAGGCAATGTACGCCTCTAACATGCATTCGAGCCATGCATCCATGAAAGTGATTGGGCATGGGTAGAAGTTACATGCAGGGAATCCTTTGATCTGCAGCATGTCCATGACTAACAACTATCACAACGGCGGCAAAGCTAACTGTTTCCTGTTTCCCTCATTTGCATCCAAAGGATTGATGCGCCGGAGAGGCGAGGCTGCAGCGGAAACTCAGAACAAACGGTTGGCGAGCCTTGGGTTTCACTCCCTACCATAGTGATCGTTCCTCCAGCTCTCTCGCTTTTTCCTCTTTCAAAAACCACTTCACTCCAAAAGGACTGCGTTCCTGACATCGACGTCCTTCGATTCTTTAACAATTCACGACCAACTAAACAGTGGCAACAATGGCTTCCAATACAAGTGATCCTATGGCTGGGATTGACGTTTGGAATACTCCGATGTTGCCGCCTCCACCCGGAGTCACTTCAAACTTCATTAATCCTGAGTCTAGAGCTCCCATGATACGGGCCGGGATGTATCCTGTGCTTTGCATCATGCTCGTCTTCGTCATACTCCGCATTTACACTCGGGCACGCTTGGTGCGCGCCCTTGGCTCGGACGATTGTACGTAACAACACATTCTTGTATTTCTCTGTATTCAGGCGACCTAACACTTCTTATTCAGATCTATGCCTTTTATCCGCAGTAAGTGCACTCCAGAACTCGTGCTGGCATAGTCTCTAGGCTGACTGCCATCTTAGGCCACCCTCATCGTGTTTTCCGGGCTAGTATTGTCATGTAGGTCCTGACACGAGCAACCTCACTGATCTAGAGTTGACAATCCCTAGTCTTAGATAAGCCGGAGGGTAGGCATGGCTGGGACATACCAATTGGAGAAGCTCTCATCAATCACTACTGGTTAGAGGTAAGCAATTCTGATTCCCTGTTGCCTACCCATGGAAAGCTAACTAAACCGCTTCGGCAACAGGCAATCTTCGGTTCGCTTCTTGTGTACTCACTGAGTAATATGTTCACCAAACTCACCCTTCTCGCTCTCTACCTCCGCATCTTCAAGCCCGCCGCCTGGGCATGCTCGGCTATCTGGATCGGAATAGTTATCACAATTCTCTTCTACATAGCCACATTCATCGGATACCTCGGCTTATGTGTTCGCATTGGCGCCCCGGTTTGGTCTTCAATGCAAAACATTCGTTGCGCCAACAACAACCTGATGATCTCCAAGGCTCAAGGTTGGTATGGTCTTATTTCGGACGTTTATATCTTGACCATACCGCTGTCACTTGTGTCGCGCCTCAAGTTGAACCCGCGACGCAAGTTGGGCGTGATAGCTGTCTTCCTAACCGGGTTGGCGTGAGTCTGACCTTCTCCTTCAACCATGAAATCATCCTGCCTTTGACATCATTGAGCTCAGGGCTGACAGAACATCTTAGTGCGGTTGGTATTTCCGCTGCATCTTTGGCCAAACGTTATGATTCCGTTGAGCAAGGGTCGGATAGGACATGGGAAAACTGCATAGTTTTCTTGTACACGTATGGGATCCTCACCCTGCTTCCCTCAACATGCCTCTTGCACTAGGTAGGGCTATGTTGATAATAGTACGGTGCTAACCCTTTATTTCTTTAGAACGCTGGAGCTCGCCATTGGTATTATTTGCAGCTGTATGCCAGTCATTGCGGTCACTGTCAAGAACTCCATGACGAACATGAATTCGATGTAAGGATCTTCACATTAAAGTTTGTCTTGTCTCTGTCCTGGGCTTCAGGCAAGAGAATTCCAGCCTCTCCGATTTGTATTTCGTTTTGATTGATCCTTCCACTGTCCTGGTACTCAAGGAGAAGTGTATACTGACTCGGGCACTTGTTAAGGTGGGATTCCGTTAGAAGGTATGGCACACGTCTTCTCACGAGAACTTCTAGTCATGGCTCGGAGCCTCCAAGTCAAACCCCTTCCAAGGAACATATCCCCGACATACCCAGTGGAACAGTGTCCGGACTACGGTCCTTTTTCCAAAGGATGTATCGTTCCAACAACGAGAGCAAAGACAACCCGACTAACCCCGCAACACTTGAGACTCTCGATTCCGTCGACCAGCATTATCATGCTCAGCTGAAACAGATGTATACCCACGGTTCAAACGTCTAAGGACGGTTCCAAACTGGAAGTCTGGCAAGTCAGAAGTTGGATTAGTTATCACCATGGCGATTTTCTATAGCATAAATGTTGAAGAAGGGCTCTGTGACTTCGGGGCCGAGGATGTACCACATCAAACAGCTTTTCAATTAGTCAAGGTAAAATCAATCTGCAGATCTTTTTATCCGGCCCGGATTTCCTACATGTACGTGCCCTATCACGATGTAACGCGCATAAGGCTCGCATATGCCGTGTCTGTCTATTACTGCGTGCGGCTTTGCAGTGCGTGGGCCATTCGTTGGTGCAGCGCGGAATGCGACGCGGGGTGTGGCTCGGAGTGCGCATCTCTTCAGCTTTGGAACTCATCAACTACTTACGGTAAACAATAAGTGTAGTCTTCGTGCCTCTTTAGCATGACATCATCTCTCACAATTTCTCTCACAATTTGCTGGCTGGTAAAGGACGTAACTACCCTTGACGGGGGGTCCTAATCAAACTATGTTATACACGAGTATGTATGCAGGCCTTTTAATTAGCATACCGGATAAGGCTGACGCGGACCTACCTAGGTACCTAGGCTTGCTGGGGTTTTGCCCAGCACGCCAACCACGTATGGTGCATATCGATCTGCAAATAGCCCAACAGCATTCATGGCAACCAACCAGCCAACCCTTCCTGTACTCTGACTTCGGTAAGCTCACGGTTCCTCCCTCCAGACTAAGGTATGTGATAACGGGCCGCAGCTTGGTGGGGCTACGAGATCGTCAACGCAGCTTAGGGGCGTAGTCATACGAGTACGCTGGGAAGAGCAGGCCAAGAAAATGTTGGTCCAGCAGTCCTTGCAACACATCACCCCGCAGCCTGTTGGTTAACCATTGCCACATGTCTGGGAATATGATTCCGACCGTACAATTCTTCGAGGATTGGCCCCCACGCATCCATGTCTGTCCTGTCGCCGTACAGGTCTTACTTCGGTGAAAGTGAGCGGCACATGCATTCTCCAAGGCAGCCGATGTTGTATCGGCCACCACCACTCCGGTTGTATCAGAAAAGCGATGTGATCAAAAGAGTGTGTATGTATTGGTGCTGTGGTCTGATTGCAGGGTGTGCTTATCTACACAGTAGGGGTAGGTGCAGTTGCTTAGGTAGGTGCTACATGTGCACAAGTGCAGGCGAGAAACCATCGAGACTGACCTGGCGGTTAATTCAAGTGTCATCGGCGCCATATCAGGAACCCAGGCACTTTTACCCCATTTCTGAGCGAACACGGATACAAGTTCCTTCCATACCGGCATGTACCGAACCGTGCTCAAGCTCTCAGCCACCCTCTGTCTGAGTGGTCTTAAGGCCCCTTGAAGAAAACGTAGTTACAATATCGTCACTCCGAGCGATGCATGAGCTTGATATAGCCTGCTCTTAGTTGATACCCTAGAGTTTCTAGCCCAAGTCAACGCTTCTTGATCTATTACGACGGCTATTATCTATTTTCAACATGTCAGGTATCATGGATGGAATTGTCGAAGGTTTTGTTAGGCTAAGTACGTGGCCCATCACTATTTTCATACTCCTCATCACCCTGCTTCTTCTCGGACCATTCACGGGCTACGTCGGGATACACACTCTGCCGCCACTGCCCAAAGGCTCCCCACAGCATTGGGCCCCGGATCACCTTCCCGTAGTCGGCTCTGCCTTTCCTTTCTTCATGAGACGGCGTGACATGCTCGTCTCGAAGCAAGATTTCAGCTTCTTCGTCGGCAGCAAGCACATCGTCAACCTGGGCGGTCTGGACGGCCGGAAGACTTTCTTCGAGAGCAAGAAGCTCAGTGTCTCCCAGGGGTAAGAATATGATTCCCCCTCATCGCTCATGCCCTGCTGATATGTTTGACAGCGCGATTGAACTCTTAGCAGGGTTTGTCTCGGCGAATGATGACCGTGAGGACTACGGTGCCCAGGATTTTATCAAGTCGCTTTTGGCTTTACTTCGGCCGTCGCGGTTGGTTAGTAAACTGCCGGTGCTCACGAGCGACGTACGCGCTTTTCATCAGTGTCTCACTCAGGAAACTCCTTCAAGAACTTGGTACGTGAATTCTATTCTGGTTTTTCAAGTTATATTTTCTTGGCTTCGTAGATTGTGCCGGACTAACCGGATCTTAACCCAGTCCTCAGTGGCGGGTCTTCAACCCCTTTGACTCTATGTATCCTCTCATCTTCAAGCTGATCATGCGTGTGGTCGGTGTGTCGGAATGGCTCGCGGACGACAAGGTACTGAACCGAAATCTCTCGGCTTTTTGTAGGTTTGAGGAGAACTGCAGCAGGGCACGTATTGTATTTCCCTGGCTTATCACACTCACCCACCTGAAGAAGTTCTTTTATGGCGCCATTCTATACAGAAGCATCACGAAGGCAGTCAACCAAAGAAAGAAAACGGGGAAGCCAGAAGATGATGCCATCCAGTTTTTACTCGACGAGGATAAAGATGTGATTACAGTGAGTGATTGCAAAACACCTCATCTTCGGTTGATCATAAGCTATATTGCCAGACTCCCTGACGCTACTCCATAGTTCTTATTCAGCATTCTCTCATCTGGTATCACGACAGAGGGATGTTCAGCCGCATGGTTGATCGTGTTCATTGCCCACAGCCCCGAGTGGCAGGTAAGATGCCGAGCCGAAATCGACGGCGTGATCGCCAAGAATCGGAAAAGTCAGAATCACTCGGCACACGACATCCTCGGAGCCCTTTCACTTCAGGAGTGGGAAAGCGAGTTTCCCGTTACCGTCGCGGCTTTTCGAGAGACAGTCCGACTGGCTATGCCCGGTGCCATGTTCAGGAAGAATGCCAGCGGCAGTGCCGTCCCCATTGGAGACACTGGCGAAGTCATCCCCAATGGTGCCTATGCGTCGTTCCTTATGGACAGTGTGCACATGGATCCAACCACGTATCCGGAGCCTTCGAAGTTCGATCCAGGTCGTTATCTCATGGAGGGCAGTGGCTTGGATAAGCAGGAGAAGGAAGCCCATACGTATGTTGGCTGGGGCTCCGGACGCCATCTTTGCCGTAGGTCACAACCCTCGTAACGTTTGCTATTGTCTAATGAGAATTTGTAGCGGGAATGCGACTTGCTAAGCTCGAGATCACCATGGTTATTGCCCACCTAATTGCCTACTTCCAGCTTGAGCCCTCAGATTGGGAAGGCTCCAAGCTCATAACGGCATTTCCATCAGTGGACCGGAACGGGTATCGGATGAAGAAGTCAAAGGTACCAATGTATGTGCGCTACAAGGTGCGTGAGTAGTGTAAATGCGGTCTACTGGGTAATAAAAAATTCAATTCTTGATCATTGCTTTAATCCACACCATTGTCAATTGTTCTCTGGCCGAAGAGAGACTTTTATTCTGTCAACCAGAAGCCGAACTTGATATCGTGACCTCGATTACTGTGAAGTGTGGATATTGGCAAAAAGCAAATAGTTCCGAGGTTCATCATTTTTGATCCTCTGACCCCCTCACTATATTAAAATCAATTAAATATATTCGACATATTCCGCGTTAGACGCCAAATTCTGTTATAATTCAGCCAGGCCAGAATCATTGGCACAGGAACCGCTATTATGGATACGTGGGACGTGCAACATCGTACGGGGAAGTTCTCCTATTTGTACTGTGAGCAGGCTCGACTCTAGCTGTTCATATTCTTTGGAGGATACTGGCGTTTTGAATTATCTGGCTGGTCATTTTTCAATTGATTAATTAAACATTGATGTTCCTTTTACAATACAGGGGCCTATCTTCATTAAATATATGGTCTAATGAGTCCGCCAACGTGCAAAAATGTCCTACGGCGACTAGTGCGATATGTACCATTGACATGGAGCCACTGGATACTTTTTCCCGTCTGAACATCTACGTATAATATACTCTAATGTTCAGCACATGCTCGCTCCCTCTCCTTACCAATCTTCTTGATATTTTTATGCTCGAGAGCAAGAGTTGTTAGGAATGCCAAGCCGCAGGCGACGATTGGGAAGATATAGGTATCGTGAAGAGCGTTCATATAGACTTGCCGGAGCAGCGTGTAGATCTCCTCGGTCTGTGCCAAACTGCGCAGATCATATGCACCAGCATTTACGAGAACTTCGCTGGGGATTGTTGGGGTGAGAGTTTGGGCAGAGGTTCGAAGCTGGTTTAGGAAGATGGACTGAGCAATAGCGAGACCGAGGGCACTGGGATTCAGGGTCAGTAAACAGTCTGGACCATCAGAAAAAAGTCACTTACGACCCAAGCTGGAACACGAATTGAAATACCGCTATTTCCTACTTAGCATACGTGTTCTTTCAAATTTCAAGTTTGGTAGTATTTACCGTTTCCTGTTGCGACGAGATCCTCTCTGGACGGAGAGCGTTAACAAGTGCTACGAGTGCCACTGAGTAAAGGTGAGATGGGAGAACATACGTCAAGATGGCCTGCACGACTGTATATTGTAGGTTGATAGCAAAGCCAGTACTGGTACCATAGACTACGAGGAAGACGGCCCACAGGGCAGTCGAAGTATCTAAATTGAGCATGAGAAATAACGCGGACCCAACCGTGCCGATCACGGTTCCAACAATCATGAATGGGACCTGGTTATAAAGTCAGCAGAGTTATTATCTGTAGAGGCAGAGAGTGCATAATATTACATAGAAGCCAAGCATAGAAACCAAAGCACCGGAAAGAACAACGGTGAACATTTGGGGTATTGCGAGAGCTAGGAACTGAATTCCGCTCTCTGTAGCGGTGGATGTCTTGACGGCCTGAAAATAAATGGGGATGTAGTATCCATACTGATAAATTAGCCATAGAAATCACTATAATGCAGATAAAGTACTAACCACGTAGCTCGGCATAGGGAGGAAGAAACTAAATAGGGTTCCTGCAAGCATTGATCGCTGTCGGGGAATCCACAATGGTATTGTAGCATCCGCGCCCCGTTTCCATTGAATCAAAGCAAATAGCACTAGAATGACAGAGAAAGCAACCAAAAGACTGACCACAGTAGCCGAGTTCCAACCCTAAGATTGACCCCCCCACTGAAGGGCTAGGAGTAAACATACAACAGCTAAGATGATAAAGAGGGAGCCCAGTGGATCTAGCTTCAGCACCTTCTGGGAAAACGACATACATGCGAAGGTCCTGTCTTGCGAATCTTCTGGCATTTGGAAAATGAAAAAGATAGGTACCGTGACCAGTGCTCCGACAGGAACATTGCTGTAAAGGGTTAGGATGTAGAATTCTTGGTAGATAAGGCTTTTCTCACATCCAGAAGCACCAGCGCCAAGTAAGTTGATCAATAAAAGCCCCTCCAATAACCGGTCCGATAGAAACGCATACAGCAAAAGTGCTAGTGACGATGCTGATGCAAAAAGGGCGCTTTTCAAGTCTAACAGACTTTGTGATAATCACAAAAAACCCCTAAAGCAAGCCCGAAACGCCAGTTCCTGCAATAGCACGACCGAGGATAAATATAGCAGACAACCCAGCTGCAGCGCAAAGTATCGAACCAACTAATCTATGTGAGACCACAACACTTCAGCACTTTGGACGCAGGACGTACCTTCAAAAGTCAGAATACAAGCCAAGAACACTCTTTTGATCTCCATGAATTGATATAATTTCCCAAATGTCGGTTGAAAGGCAGTGATAGTATGGAGATACCCGCTGCCGTACCAGGCGATATCATCAAGCGAATTAAACTCGGTCGTTATGCTCGGTATTGCTATTCCTACAATCGTTGTGTCGAGAGCCATGACAAAGACGCCACAGAAGAGACTTAGAATCAGAAGGCATAGTCTCAAGTTGGTGATCTCGTTGTTGTTGTTGTTGCTGCCATGGGCTGGCATAACATAGCTTTGGACATTGTTGCTCTCTACTACGTTGCCGCTGTGCTTCTCCGTCGTCGTTGAGGCATCGGCAATGGCCGTATTGTGTGTGCCGACGTTAGCCATTGCGATCTGTGCCATATAGGAGATGGTGGCTTTAGATGTACGATGGATGTGGTGGTAAGGCCAGCTGGGTAACAGAGTCGTTCAACCAGGCCAGGCGCAGAATGGGACTGACGTTGAATGAATCGAGTACGCAGGTAGAGGCGAGGCAAGGTCGCAAGGTAGGAGAAAGCTCGAATCTTCGCCCCATTGGAAGTCAACCCATGTGAGCGTCTTTACCTGCTGGATGGGTGGCAATCAGGCGCGCACATACGTATTATTGATCTGCAACGGAAACCTACATGAGTGCTCAACCCCCCGTGTGGTAGGGTTTGCACTACCCACCCACCCACGCTAAAATTTCTACCCACGAGCCACCCACGACAGGAAAATGCTACCCACGAATGGGTAGTCCCAGGTAGTCCGTAGGTAGTACCCACCCACCAATATTTATTTTTACCTATTATATTTTTTAAATTTTTCATATATAATCGTATATAATAATAATTTAATATTATATTACGTAAACGTTATATATACGGTAAATTTTAATTATAAAATTATTCGCTTATTAATACGATAATTAGTACGTTATCGAGAACTTACTATTTGTATGTACCTATTGGCAGATAAGTACTTAAAAATACCTACGCCACACACGACCGTGGTTAACCACTCGTGGGTGGGTACCTACGGTCGTGGGTAGTCCGTGGGGTACCCAATGGGTACCCATTGCAAACCCTACCGTGTGGATGACAGGACAGCCTTGCCGGCATCTGTATTCAAACAGTGGGGTGAATGCAAGTGTCATTGGTATCTAATTTAAAACCTAGTTCGCATGACGGCCCTGTTTGAGGAAGGTCTCAGTCTGGACAGCCATGACAACCACCTACCCATGCTCTAATGATTAAGAGAAGGGCTGTAGGATTCTGACCAACGTGCATATGGACTGCAGACTTTTATTGGCTAGAAATTCAGATAACCACGGTGTATCACAGGGATCACTGGGACAACCCCAAAAATCATGGTTAGGGATACACCGGGGTAAATTTAGCCTGATTTTTAATGAATTAAGCAACAATTCAGGCTTTTCTTAGACAAAATATGCGTTAAAACTGATATTGTCAACTAGCAGGGGGTGCTAAACGCACCCCATATACGGAAAGGATCCTTCTAATCGGAAAATATATGTTCCGTTGCTAAGCTACAGAAAAGCTGTACGCGTACGAAAAACATACGTAATTTAACCTAATATAATAACATAACTAATATCCTTTATATTTAATAATTAAAAATCTCATTCGTTTAATTCGCGTTATTATTAATTGATCAGTTATTATTAAGATAATATAAGCTGTATATCAGTAATAACCATTTATATATTTTATTAATTATAATAATAACGGTATTATTAACGTCCTCCGTTATTTATAACGAACCTAAGGATTAAAACCGTTTTAAAAGCAAATTCCAGGCTAAAACTTACGCTTTTGATATATAGGATTATATTGATTCTAATTAATCACTTCCGTAACCTGTTAGATTAATAAAACTTGATATAACTTTATATCCGAAACGACGAATCCGTTATACGATACGAAATAACACCTTAAGCAGCTCCTTAACCATATTTATATCTTTTAAAGAAACTTATGAAAAAATCGATTATATTAATCACTTAACGAATACCTTTAAAATAACGACCGAAAGCAAATAAGCCTATAATCAGAACTTTACAGTATATATTTATAAGGATCGGAAATACGATATTTTCCGAAAAAGCAATAACGACTTTATAAAATAAATCCTGGAGTTAGTATTTTTAGTAATTAAAAAAACAAACTTTCTTCCAGGAAAAAACTTACGGAAATAATATACCAAACTGGTTAAATCCGGCAAGGTATACGATAATAGGCTTCTAATTAATACCTAACGAAAATACCGCGAAAGGTTAAAATAAGTCTCGAAATCGGTAAAAAAGTTAAACGAATAAATTGTAAAATAATAAAAGATTATAACCTAGGGATAGCGATATAAAATCCCAAAAACGAAAACGATAATCGTATAAGTAAACGACCTATATATAATATTAGCTCCTATTATAAAAATTTGGATAACTACGTTCCAAATAGTAAAAAAGGCCGAGATTAATAACGGTACGATTAGTTATTAAAAAATAACAGTTAACCTTTTAAATTACTGGACCATAACCTATTTACAACCTATATCGAAAAATATCAAAGTAACGTTTCCGACGTTTTACGGAACACTTACGGATCCTTTTAATTAAAACGATTTTAATTAAAAAAAGATTAAGAATAACCCTTAACCATAAGGGAAAACCTTAGGGCGTAAACCAAAACAAGGCGGTCGTAAAGGTTCCTAAACGGGCCGAAATAACAACAGTAACAAGCGAAAACGCTAAAAATTAAACGTATAAAGAATTCGGTATAAAACGTACCTAAACCCTGTTTATAAGTTACCCCAATATTATTACGCGTTCCTTAATAAAACTTCAGCAAAATTTAAGCCCAGCAAGGTAATTTTAAAGTTGGTCCAAAAACAAATTACTTCCGATTAATCCTTAAAAGAAAAAATTAATCGCCTGTCGAAAGTTATAGAAAAGATAATTACCTAGGAAATAAATTAACTTTTAAAGGGAATAAAACGGGTTTTGGCGTATTTTTTAATTTTTAATTAACGTAATGCGGTAAACGCCGCGTTTTACCCTTTAAGGAATTCGTTTATTTTGGATTTAAGATTTATAATATATATTTTTAACTTTATTAACAAGTTTTTGAATTATAGGATAACGATCTAAGGCAACGGAATGTACGTAAGGAACAGTTTCGTCCCGATTAAAGGATATGGAAAAGTAAATATATTACTTTAAAGCCTTAAAGGTTTAAAAACGTTACGTTTGTACGACGTAACCCATTATAAGAATTTTGTATACAACTTAATATCTTTCCGGCAGCTCCGAAAAAAAAGGTATTAATAGGATAACCGAAAAATTAACAACTTTATTCGAAATAAATATAATTAAATAATTATTACGCTGATAAATAAGTTTAATTAATTCGTTATTAAAAATATTAACGCGATAATTACCTATATAACTTTCGTATTTTATAAACGAAACGTTAATTTATATATAGCGAAACCACTATAAATCGGTAACGGTACTATCTAGCACCTAAAACTAAAATACCCTAGGCCCGAAATAATCGCCTAATTGCAATCTTATATAAGGGGAATACGCCTAAAGGGTTTTATAACAGTCGAATACCAAGTATATAATAAGGCGAAGGCCAAGAAGCAAATACGCCGAGAACCGAAAGAAAAAACCTTTCGATTAAAATAACGAATTGCTATTAACTTTACGGATTTCGAAAAAAACCTTAAAAAATATAGATACGTTATGTTTGCTACCGATAGGTACTCAGGTTTTATTTAGGATATTTACCTTAAGAACCGTAAGTAAGATATATTAATTACAGCGTTCGAATATCTTTTAAAAGTTTTAAAAAACTAGGACAAAATCTTTTTACAGGTAATCGAATGCGATAACGAAATCTTGAAAAACCATTAATTTCGAGATATGTTATAATCGCCTTCTTTTAGTATTAAACTTAAGCCTTTAATACCGTATACCCAGGTTTAAAACGGGGGTATAAAGCGTTTAAGGGGTGTAATTAAGGAAAAAGTAATTATAATACGAAATGACGTTAAATTACCTTTATTTCTAATCGTATACATTTTTAAAGTAGCAGTATATCTATATAACTATACCTTTAAATACGCATTCTTTTGGTAAAACTTATATAAGGTTTATTATATTTACTTGGCGTATAAAGACGGTATTATAATGCTTAATCGGAAGCCTTAATAAGCCTACCTGCAAATATACGGCTGTATAGTTTACGTTATAATAATTACCGTTATAAAGAAAAAATAAAAACTTTAGAAGTTAAATTTTAAAGTCTGGATTAACTTCTTAATCGGTTACCGATTTACGAATATCTACGAGATTTAAAACCCGCTAATTAATAAGGTTATTGCTATTCGAAACGTATAGTTTAACGAAAAGGTTACCTTTTTAAATAATATTAAAAACTTAAAGGATAACTTTTTGCATGTTATAAAAGAAAAGCTATAAAAATTACTGTAATAGGTAAAAGTATTTAATCAGGGCCTAAGCTACTTAAATATACAGATATAAAAAGAAAATAAAAACCTAAGTGAAATAATTTAATTACCGGTTAAATAGGAAAGGTGGTTTTAAAGTAATACAGGCGTATAAAACGTATAAAATAGGGAAAAATAAGCCTGTTTGTATAGGACTGATTACCCTTATACGACCGTTGTATTTAAACTATTTCCGTCCCTTAAATAATTACCTTTATTAATATTTGCTTTAATAACTATTACGATTATTACGTTGACGGAAATAATAAAAATAACTTTAAGCTTTTATTACGTTGTTTAACTTAGGGTAACGGTAAAAGATAAAGGTATTTTACGGGTTGTAAACGTAAACTTTCCGTACGTTCCGTATTAAAAGGATGGTTATTGGTACAATTACAAAATATAAGAAACCGCGTTTAACGTAAGATAAATAATTTATTTTGTTAATATAATCAATAATCGGCCGGTAAATTACGGAAGTTTAAGGAAGTTAATTACCCGAAATACGCGTTACCTTAATCGGAAAAGTTTCGATACGAAGATATATAAAATCCTTAAATTGCGAAACCGGATATATAAATGCGACTTATTATTACTGCCGCGAAACTATAAAAAGCTAAATATATACCTTTTAAGGGAAATGTTTTATAAAGCTAAAAAAGCTTATTTGCAAAGTTATAAAGAAATACGATTTTAAAAAGTTATTAATTAGTCTTCTGCTAAAAGGAAACAAATCCTAAAGTATATGTAAATATACGTTTACAAGTTCGATAAACATAGCTAATTGTAAAAATATAAAGTACGTTTTATTGTATAAGGCGATTAATAGCTAAAAAACGTTTGTAATAATATATACGTATTTATTTTAACTAAAAAATTATTTAAAACTTTAATTGCTATTATAGTTAAATTTAACTTAAAATTAAAGTAATATAATGTTATTAACGTTTTTGTTAACGCTAACCTACCTTACGAAATATATATAAAAACACTTTTAGGGTACCCGTAACGTAGCAAGATATTCCTGATTAGGAAGGTTTTATACGGCTTAAGGAAGTCGTTATTATTATAATAAAAAGATTTTACCGAAATGCTTAAAAAACTGGGATTTAACCCCGTTTCTTATAAACCTTGTTGTTTTATTCGTTAAAAGGTACTTATCTTTTTCTTCGTAAACGATATTATAACAGCATATCGCAAAAAAGATTAAAATCTTGTTAATTAGTTAATTTAACAAATTCGGGAACGGTATACCCTTATAGAGGGTAAGAACTTACAGTAATTTCTCGGTATCGAAATAATTAGAAATAAACTTAATAAAAAAATCTGGTTATTTTAATCCAACTTTATAAATAAGCTAGTTAATTTAATCTTTAAAAAAAATCTAAATAACTTTTTAAAAATGCTTATAACTAGTGTTAAATTACTGCCAAATTTTAATCTGGCCCATCCAGGCTTTATTAATAAATACTAAAAAAAAATCGGTTCTATCTTTTATATAACGATTAATACGTAACCCAATATATTCTTTACCGTATCCCGATTTGCTTGTTTTAACCTGAACTTTAATAACGTATATTACAAAACCGCTAATCGAATTATACTGTATTTAATCGGGATTAAAACGTTAACGTTACAGTTCGGAAACGAAAATTTGTTAAATACTTAAAATAACGCCTTTTTTGCGGATAATATAATCGATCGAAAAAGCTTTTAAGTTTACGTTATAAAATTATTTAAAGAAGTAATAAAATAACGGGCGAATAAATAAGATATAGTAATTACTTCTATAACCGAAACAAAGTTGCTGTTTTTTACGTAAGTTATAAAAAAAACTTTGTTCAACTTTCGATTAATCAAAAAACTGGAAATTACCCTAAATACTAAACCGCTAAATATATAATATAACAATCAGCAAACGATACGGTTTATTAACGCCGACGTTACCCTATTATAAACGAAATTACGGTACGTAAATATATATAACTATTAGTTACGAAAAACTGTAAAAAGGGACTTAATTAGAATAGATTATACGCCTACGGGCGATATGCTAGCTGATAAACTAACTAAACCCTGTTACGCGAACCGTTTAAGTATTTTAAAAAGTAGTTAAAACTAATAAATATTACGGAAACTTTCGAACGGCAAAGAAACACCTTACAAGTAATTTTAAAAAAAAAATTAGCTAATTAGAAGGAATTAATTACCGAAGGAAAAGTTAAATAAAAAACTATAGCTTTAAAAAGTGATAATATATAACGATTAACGCCATAAATGCTTTAAAACGTTAAAGGGGTATATTAACTAGCAAGGGATACTAAACGCACCTTATATACGGAAAAGATCCTTTTGATCGGAAAATATATATTCCGTTACTAAGCTATAAAAAAGCTGTACGCGTACAAGAAATACACGCAATTTAGCCTAATATAATAACATAACTAATATCCCTTATATCTAACAAATATATTTTATTAATATCGTTAACCTTTACCTAACCTAACTTAGTTAACCTTGTTATTAACCTGACCTAATTAACCTAATAACTGACTTAACTGACCTAACTAACCTAACTAACTTAACTAACCTAATTAACCTAACCGTTGAGCTGATCTTATCGTCGATTTGTTCTTAAAGCCTGGAAGACATGGGGCGCGTATATATAGGTCTATCTCTTAGACCCCTGCCAATTTGTATGGCGCGTAGGAAACCTAGTAATGCCCTAAAACCTTCGAAGCCTTAGTTTTTATTACCGATCTTATCGCCGATCTAGACTGACTGTTTTAACCTAATAGACCTGACTTAATTAACCTAGTTAACTGTCGACCTAACTAACCGTCTGTTTAGCTAATTTTTATTAATTAAAGATATTTAAAGGCCTTAAAAGTTTAAAAAACGTCGAAATTCCATAAGATAACGTTATTTTGCTTATATATACGTCGAATTTATTGCTTAATTATATTCAGTATCTAGCATAATTATACAGTGGAGTAGCTCTACTAAAATGGAGCCATCCTATTAGAGCTATATTTTATTTTTCCTAAATAAGTTGACAGCTGCCAGCTTCCCTATAGGTGGAAGGAGACCCACCCTGCCACCTAAATGCAAAACGCTAACGTTTTAAATGCGATTTTCAATCATCCTCAACCCATTCCGTTTCTCTTCGCACCTACCTGCAACCTGGTATATAATAACAACAACAACAATAACACCATACCGCTGCGCCTACGAGCTCCCTTTTCAAGGCACGCTCTTCCTATTAATCAGTACAACATGGTATACCTTCCCCTACCGCCCAAAAACGGTCCTGATGGCGGTAAGGGCTGCGATACCATAAGGGAACTGCTTAAATCACTAAATCGCTTCGCACTTCCTTATAATTATCAGCTCGTCGCTCGCAACGGGGCGAACCCTAACGCTTCCGGCGAATATACAAGATACTACCTCTACTGCGACCGGGACGCGGTACGTAAGGACAGTAATTAACCTAACAAAGGATTAACTGATTTTTCTATATATTATTATAGTACGTCGCACTTCATATAATGTTAAAGTATAACAGTTATGTTGTTAAAATGCTAGTATCAATTAAAAACGTTAAAAAACACATACAAAATCCGGTGTATCAGCTGGGAGCAGGAATTAAGGGGGCATGGGTAGGTCACATACAGGCTACTAGGAAGCTGACAGCTGTTAAGGTGCTTAGGAAAAATAAAATATAGCCCCAATTGGATGGCTCCTAAAAATTTGGGTTTTGTCCCAGTGATCCTTGTGCTGCACCCTAGATAACCCCGCTTCACTCTACGATTGGATTCGGCATACGTTAGATTTGGATCGGACAGCAGGCTGTCGGGTAACACATCATAAGCGGAGCACATCCAGTACCACCGAGTCTATCGGAGCGATCGTTGATAGGCTGGCTGTCATTGCCGCCGCCTCTGATTGGTACATCACAAGCGCCAACATGTTGCATTATCACTGGAGATTGAGGTCACAGTGAAGCGCGGGACTTTCCTCCACCGGTCGTGAACAGGCCAATTGCTCTATTTCGCCCCCAACCCAATACTTTCAGGACTCTGACATGCGCCGCAATTATGCGTTAAAGGGGTAGTAACTTTGTTGCCCGATTGACGATACCTCAATGACGTACAGCCCCTACCCGTCTCGTAACGCAGCTAGGCACAACTACCTTCAAGTACCGTCAGCCCTAGGTTCCACCGGTCCGCATCATGCGACAAGAATAACACATTGTTACATTACTGCCCGCCAAGTATATAGGTATTATAGTAATCTGGACAGCAACGATGCCCCACAGTGGTATTCCCCAGATACACACCCATCTACAGTGGACTTACCGAGGAATCGTTTTTGGTCATCTACATGTAAGGTACTCCGTACCGAGGTACGAATCCGTACTCCGACCCTTCCAAGGTTATACATGTGAATACTTCATGGTATCCTCACTATAACAGGTACCTATCTATTCAATTGATGTGGGACCATTTTTTCCATATTGATGTTATCAAATGGAGGGTGGGGACTATAGCGACCCATGAGTGGGTCAGTATCTCATCTTTGCTTGTACACCGCGACGTGCTTATACAGGTGTTGCTCTAGTGAGGGACCCAAAGACAAGATATAAACAGGCATGTTTCATTGGGTACAGCGGGTATTCCCTAGTTGATTTTCAGAGCGCGCTGCCTCAGAGCCCTCGCTCCATGAACGGTACCTACAAGTTGTTTACCTCTATGTACTGAGTGGTGTGCTAGAGTTGGTGCGAGAAGTGTACGAACCATACGAGGGACATTGATAGATGCTTGTTATTTCACAATTATTGGTGTTAAATTGGGGAGACACCCCTTGGACTCTGTCGACCTTACGTTCCTAGGCCGGCTTTTTCTCTACCTTCCGTGCAGCCTATCTAATTCAAGCGAGTCCACAAACCTTTCCAACCCACCGTGATTATATCCACGATGAATCCAACCTTGTTTCAGGATTGGTGCGGAGCATGCAATGGTGTATGTATTGTCATCGGCCACATTATCTACACCACTCATTATACTACATACGTTAGCTGACCATTAATGCGTGGTTAGACTCTGGTGCAAACCTCGATAATGATTCCTCCAGTATCCCTCGGGAATTCCTCAATGTTCTTATTCGCAGTGTGCTGCATCCTGCTGGTACCCATTTTTACTTGGGTATTGACCACAGTGCGGTTCAGGATGGCTCTGAGAACACCGAACACAACACCTACAATTCCATATGCACTCCCCGTCCTGGGCCATGTATTCGGTCTAGCATGGGATCCTGTCAACTTCGTCAACAAGACTTTGTAATAAGAATTGATCGAACTCCCAAAACAGAGCTGACGTATCCTAGATTACAGTACGGCTGGACACGTCCGCTCCGAATCGAAGCGGGTTCACAAAGCTTCACAGTTTTGGGAAATCCTACACATATTAATCAAGTGTTTCGGTTCTCCAAGCAGCTTGCTAGCAAACCAGGAGCCGTCTTCTCTGTCAAGTACTTTTTAGGAACACCTTCTGAGTCCATTCCTCTGTACGAAGCAGATGACTCGGGTATGGCATCTAGGCCAAAAAAAGAGAGTAGCACGAGGCAAGAAGATCGAATCCATTATCACCAGCATCATGCTGCCCAAAAGTACCTGGCAGCCCAGCATCTGCCACCCCTCTCTCAACGATTCATCGCCACTTTAGCACGCAACCTCGAAGTAATCAGCAACAACTGGCTCGAGCACCCAGATCTTTACTCTTTCCTCCAGCAGCACGTTGGAGCCGCAGGTATCGAGGCTCTGATGGGCTCAGAGATTCTGAGACTTCACCCTACCTTACTCGACGAGTACGAGATTTTCGAACGGAGCATTCCCAAATTTGCCCGGTGCTTGCCCCGGTGGCTGCTTCCGAAAGAGTACAAGAATCGTGACAGACTTTTGGATGCCTTCAAGAAGTGGCACATTCATGGCCACGCAAACTCAGACTGCAGTCGGCTCGCACCAGGAGATCCCGAATGGGATCCATACTTTGGCTCGAAACTCATGAAGGCACGCCAGGACTATGCTAGCCGGATGAAGGCGATGAATGCCGGCGCATGCGCTTCTGAGGACCTGGGTCTTATGTTTGCGTTAGTTTCCCTCTAGATATTTCGAACCTCGTTATATTCAGCAGCGGCGGGAGTGGTCTAGTTCACAATCAAACACTAACGCGAAATGCAGGCTGAACTCCAATTCAATTCCAAGCATTTTCTGGCTTGTCTTCGAGGCCCTCAAAGATCTTGAGCTTCGCGAACGACTCATGTCAGAAGCAGTGTGCTGCCTGTGTCCCGGCCCTGCCCGGTTCGACATACCGAAGCTTTGCGACCAGCCCCTCCTGCAGTCAGCCTTTGCCGAAACTCTTCGGCTCCGCATAGCCACGGGGGTAGTGCGTGTCAGCGAGCATGGGCCTTTTAAACTAGATGGTTACACAATCGAGAAGAATCATCGCATGCTAGCCTTCGCTCGTTGCCTAGCCCTGAACGCGGAGGCTTGGACGCAATCGGGTAGACCGCCCACGCGACCTCTCGAAGAGTTCCAGGCAGAACGCTTCCTAGTGCCGAAGAAGAAATGCTTTGCTGATAGTAGTGATGTGGGTTCCCCTTCTGCCTCCGGCGATGAAGGCCTGGAGTTTTCTGTGGAAGGTCTTGCTGGCTGCTGGCTTCCGTTCGGGGGTGGCCAGCGACTGTGCCCTGGGCGTCACTTCGCCAAGCAGCTAATAATCTCGGCTTTTGCTCTGCTATTCAATGATTTTGATGTCGAGTTGAGTCCATCAGTGGATGCCAAGAACGTTGTTGCAGATACAAACTTGTTGGCTGTCGGGGGATTGCCGCCGGTAGGCAAGGTGCCGTTTCGAATCAAAAGAAAAGAATAGGATGCAGTTCGGAAATTTTCAGAATCAGCGACTTATTCTAAATATACTTAGGTTTTTCCGGCGATGTATATTGGGGCTTGTACCCCAGGTATTTTTGAGGTGCTGAATATTATACTGGTGGGTCAAGTTCCACTTATCGACGATGTACCGAATTAAAATTAATAATCCATTTTAAGTTCGGCTGAATATATAGATAAAATTCTAATTACGAAAAAGGTACTAAAAGGATTATAGGGATCGGTTGAAATTAATTTAATTCGTCGAGATTTTCTAATTTTATATTATTTTTATTTAAAAGGTTATTAAGAGGTAGTTCTGTTAACATTAATATTAGCTGCTAATTAACCTTTTTATACGAAGATTAAAAACTTTAATAAATTAAAAAGAATTAATTATTAACTTATATTTTATTCAGTACTAATTTTATAGTTAAAAGTTTATATCCGTACGTTTAGTAAATTTAAAAAGAATAATTAATTTTAATTAGGTATATCGCCGAAAAATAAGGGCGGTATCCATTAACGCAAATAAAGATACCTAAGGTATAAGCTCCAAAATACATTATCGGAAAAACCTAAGTATCTTCAACATCAGCAGCTGATGTTGAAGTTAACCGAACAGCCCCTAAGCAAGCCATGCTGAAAATTTCCGAACTGCTCCTAGAGGAGATTTGGCAGGACAGGCGAGTATGCCTTGAGGAACGAAAAGTTCTTCCTTCCGCCACCTGCTTTCGTAAACTCGGGCCGCTTAGCGATCCGTACTGGCTACGCCTCACGCACCAGCCACAAACTACAGCTCGCCACAGATCTACAAGCTATATTAAGACAAATTAACTTCGAACCATAACAAACAAGTACAAAAAATAAAAAACCTTAAATTTACATATATTTCCTAATTGAGATTTTCATCCTATGCCGTAACTATATATATATTATTTATTTTCTTTCTTTAAAACGTATAATAAAATTATCGTTTAATTTATAATTATAAATACATTAACTTTCGTTTACTTTATATCTTATTTTCTATTAGTTAATACCTCTTTTAACCTTTACGGTATTAAACGAAAAAATATAACTTATTTTTTCAACCTTTAATTATTTTTTATTTCCGTTTTCCCTTAACTTTCGCCTTATTATTTATTATTTTCTAAAACTTTATCTTAAATAATAACTTTGCTTTTACGTAATTATATTATTAAATAACTTTTTTAATTATAATTAAATTTCTTATACTTTTTATAACTTTTTAAAAAATCGATAAATATACGTACTATAACTTTCCGACTTAGTAAATTTCATAAACTTTTTTTTAAAAACAAATAAATAATACTATTTATCGGTAATTTTATTAATTACTTTTTACATTCGACGGTTATAATAATTATATCTTATTTATTTAATCCGGATTTTATAAAATAATTAAATTTTATATTAAACTAACCTTTAATTTTAATTCGTAAAATCTATTACGTTAAATACTACCTTATTACAAATATTACGTTTATCTCGTAATTCGTTAATTCTCTTTTAAACCGTAAATCGATAAAAATATATTCGTTATTTACTGTCTTAACCCCCTTGCTATTTGCCTTTTTACTAAACGAAAAATCCTTAATACGTTTAAATAATAAAACACTTAAATTATTACTAAAAAAATTTCGCTTTTTATTTAATTTAACCTTTTCTTTTTTTAAAAAAAACTTCTTCCCTGTTATAATAACATTATTAAACGTAATCTTCGATATAAAACCGAACTTATCCGTAAATATAATAAAAGTATTTTATTTAAATTAAAGCTTCTTTTTTAATAACCTAATAAAAGATTATAACTTAAGGATAATAATATAGTATTTTAAAAACGGAAATACTAATCGTATAGGTTAACGATTTATATATAACATTGATTTTTATTATCGGGATATAAACGACGATTGTTTTAAAAATAAGGAAACTTAAAATCGAAAATAGTACGATTAGTTATTAAGAAATAGCGGTTAATTTTTTCGGTTATTATATTATAAGTTAATTACCCTTTATATTACGAAATATTAAGACAACGTTTTTAACGTTTTATAGAATTTTTATAAACCTTTTTAATAAGAACGAGCTTAATTAGAAAAAACTTAAGGATATTAATTTTTAATTACAAGAAAAGATTTTAAAACGGGGGTTAAAATAAGGTAGTTATAAAGGTTTATAGTCGGACTAAAATAATAATAAACGACAATGTAAAAAGTTAAATATTTAAAGTATATATTATAAGGTTTATATAAGCTTTTATTATATATTACCTTAATATTTTTATACATTCCTTAATAAGGTCCTAATTAATTTTCGTTTTAATAACGAAATATTAAAGCTAATTTATTAACGAATTAATCTTTTATCGAAAAATATGGAAAAAAAATCTTTATATGCTTTTTAATTATTAATTAAAATAATACGATAAATGTTTTACTTTATCTTTTAAGGAATTCGTTTATTTTAGATTTAAGATTTATAATATAAATTTTTAATTTTATTAATAAATTTTCAAATAATAAAATAACGATTTAAAAACTATAGAGTATATATAAGGAATAACTTTTTTCCGATTAAAAGATACGAGGAAATAAATATGTTATTTAAAAACATTAAAAGCTTAAAAACGTTACGTTTATTTAACGTAACTTATCATATGAATTTAGTATATAACTTGATATTTTTTTAATAACTTTAAAAAAAGAATTAATAAAATAACTAAGAAATTGATAATTTTATTTAAAATAAATATAATTAAATAATTAGTACGTTAATAAATAAATTCGATTAATTTATAATCAAAAATATTAATATAACGATTATTTACGAAACTTTTATAATGTATAAACGAAATATTAATTTATAAATAACGAAATTAATACGGACCGATAACGGTATTATGTAATATTTAAGATTAAGTTATTTAAAATCTAAAATAATTCTTTAGTTATAATTTTATTAAAAAATTCAGTTTAAAAAGTTTTATAATAACGGAATATTAAATATATAATAGAGTGAAAATTAAGAGATAAATACGTCGTAAGCCGAGAAAAAAAGTTGTCCGATTAAATTAAAAAATTACCATAAACTTTAGAAATTTTAATAAAAACCTAAAAGAATATAAATACGTTATAGTCGTTATTAATAAATATTCAAGTTTTAAAATATATTCCTTAAAAACCGAAAGTAAAATATATTAATTAACGCGTTCCGATATTTCTTAAAAACTTTAAAAATTTACTTTTTTCGAAATAGGTTTTCATCGTTTTTTTTAATATTAAATTTCAATTTTTAATACCGTATATTTCGGCTTAAAATAAAAATATAAAACGTTTAAAAAATATAATTAAAGAAAAAACGATAATAAGACGAAATAGCTTTATGTTATTTTCGTTTTTAATCGTATATATTTTTAAAATACTAATGTAATTATATAATTATACTTTTAAGTACGTTTTTTAGATAATTTAAATAAAGTTTATTATATTTATTTAACTTATAAAAACGGTATTATAATATTTAATCGTAAATTTTAACAAATTTATTTACGAATATACAGCTATAAAATTTACGTTATAACAATTATCGTTATAAAAAAAGGGAAATTTTAAAAACTGAATTTTAAAATATAGATTAATTTTTTAATCAGTTACTGATTTACGAATATTTACGAAATCTAGAATTTGCTAATTAATAAGGTTATTATTATTTAAAACGTATAATTTAATAAAAAAGGCCATTTTTTAAGTAATATTAAAAATTTATAAAAATTAGTTTTTACGCTATAAGAAACGAATTAGAGAATTTATTATAATAAATAAAGTTATTTAATTAGGTTAAAAATTATTTATATATATATATTTTAAAAAAACGAATACCTAAACGGTATAATTTAGTTACCGATTAAATAAAAAAAATAATTCGAAAATAATATAAACATTAAAAACGTACGAGATAAAAAAAACCAAGCTTATTTACATAAGATTAATTACTTTTATATAACCGTTATATTTAAACTGTTTCCATCCTTTAAATCAATATTACCGCCAACTTTTATTTTACTAATTATGACGATTAATACGTTAACGGAAAAAATAAAAGTAGTTTTAAATTTTTATTAAGTTATTTAACTTAATATAATAGTAAAAAACGAAAGTATTATACGGATTATAAACGTAAGTTTTCCGTATATTCCGTGCCGAAATAATACTATTCGAAACGATTATAAAATATTAAAAAACCTCTTTAATATAAAACGATTAATTTATTTTATAAATATATTTAATAACCGGCTAGTAAACTATAAAAGGTTAAAAAAAATAATTATCCGAAATACGTAGTATTTTAATTAGAAAAGATTTAATATTTTATTATATAATTTTTTACCATTATTAAACCGGATATATAAGTATAACTTACTGTTCTTACTACGAAATTATAAAAAGCTAAATATATACCCGTTAAAGAAAATATTTCGTAAAACCGAAAAGGTTTATTTATAAATTTAATAAATATAACTAGCTCTATATATATAAAATTTATGGCGTCGTACGAAACGATTAATAGTTTAAAGCCGTTTATAGTAATATATACGTATTTACTTTAATTAGAAAATTATTTAAAACCTTAAATATTGCTATAGTTAAATTCGACTTAAAACTTAAATAATATAACGCTATTAACGCCTTTGTTAATATTAACTTACTTTACGAAATATATATACAAACGCCTTTAGGGTACTTTTAACTTAAAAAAACCTTTTTAATTAAAAAAGCTTTGTATATCGTAAAAGAGTTAGCGATATTATAGCAAAAGAATTTTACTAAGACGTTTAAGAAATTAAAACTTAGTCCCGTTTCTTATAGACCTTATTATTTTATTTATTAAAAGGTATTTATTTATTTTTTATAAACGATATCGTAATAGCATATCGTAAAAAAAATTAAAACTTCGTTAATTAATTAATTTAGCAAATTCGAAAACGGTATATCCTTATAAAAAATAAGGACTTATAATAGTTTTTCGGTATTAAAATACTTAAATATAAACCTAATAAAAATTAATTATCTTAATTCGATTTTATAAATAAACTAGTTAACTTTATTTTTTTTAAAAATTTTTAATAACCTTCTAAATACGTTAATAATAAACGTCGAATTATTACTAAATCTTAATCTAACTTATCCTGATTTTATTAACAAATACTAAAAAAAAAAAAAAATAGATTTCATTTTATACCTAACAATTAATACGCAACTTAATATATCCTTTACCGTATCCCGATTTATTCGTTTTAATCTAAATCTTAATAACGTATATTATAAAACTATTAATTAAATTACATTATATTTAATCGAAACTAAAACGTTAACGTTATAATTTGAAAACGAAAATTTATTAAATATTTAAAATAACGTCTCCTTTATAAATAATATAATCGATCGAAAAAGCTTCTAAGCTTACGATATAAAATTATTTAAGAAATAATAAAATAACAGACGAATAAATAAAATATAATAATTACTTTTATAACCGAATCGTAATTATTATTTTTTTACGTAAGTTTAAAAAAAACCTTATTTAACTTTTAATTAATGTATTATATAAGAGAAGCGAATATATAAGAAAAGTAAATGATTTTTCGTACCTCGTAATAATAAATTTAAAGTAATTAATTATAACGTAATAAATCAATTTAAATTAATCGGATTTTTTACCGCTAAACGTTTTTATATTTTTCTTATAAATATACGTATTATATCCGGGCTTATCGTAAATGTTATATTTCCGTTTTTTCGCTTAAACCTTTTTACCTTAATTACTTTCTGCCGTTATCAGTTACGATTATTTATTGCTATTTTTTTAGCGTAATATATAAAATTTATATTTCCTTTATAATAAATATTTTTCCTTTTTAAAAACGTTTATTAAGGATATAATTCGTTTCGCGTAATAAGCCGTATTTCTCTCGAAAAAAGGTAATTTCGTATAAAAATATTAAATTACTTTTTATTAAAAAATTAATTAACTTAATTATTTTGGTCGGTAAATTACTCTAATACATTTTAATTTATCTATATAAATAACGTTTTTATCGAATTATTTCGATAATATTTTTAAAAGTTTTCGCATATAGAAAAATAACGGAATTAATAAAGGTAAATAAAGAAACGGTGAGTATAAATATAACTAAAACTTTTAATTCGGAAAAGCCGCGATTAAAAACGAATAAAATAAGTCCCTTTTTTATAAATCTGGATTTAATATTATCAATCGTTATAGCAGCTTTAAATACGTCGTAAAAGCCGGCGATAAAATTTTCTTTAGTAATATAAGTAATATAACGTTATATAAAATTTTCGATATACAGCGAATAAATACGTTTTAATACGGAAAAATAAGATACGTTAAAAGGTTAAATCCGATAAGAAAAATAGGCAAATATATAAAATATAATAATATCGTTAGTTTTATAATAATTTTTAAATTCGATCGAATAATAGCTTTCGTAACTATCGAAAATAAAAAAACGTTTCGAACCTTTAATACGCGTTTAATTATATTTGTCGAAATATTTAACCCGTTTTAAATTTAGTTTATTTATCGTCCAGCCGTTTTTACTTATAGCAATTTTCCAGTTAGGTAAAAATAATTTTTCTCGGTAAGGACGATAAATAAGGGTAAGATCTAGCTTTAAAAATTAACAACTTATATTATTATAAACTATTTTCGATTTTCTTATTAGATTTATATAAATTTTTTACGTTTTTTAATATTAGTAATAATTATGCCGGTTATAATAAACAGTTTTATTAAGAACTTTATTTCGTCGAAATTATAAATGTCCTCCTTTATAATACCGTATTTTATAATTATAACTCGAATAAGTTTAAATTATTTACGAAATACCTTTAGATTTTTATATAAAACCATTTAATAATTTATTTTTTAATATAAATGCAATTTAAATTTTTATTGCCGTTTAATAAAATTAAATACCTAATTAACGTTAACGTATCTTGCGATATGTTAGATAAATAATAAATTTGCTATATTTTTTATATATTAAAGTCGGATAAGAAATATTTGCATATTTAAATTAAGGATTCGTTTAAAAAAAAATTCGATTAACGTTAATTTCCGCGAAGTAAGAATAATATTAGTTCGAGCATAATTACCGTTATATTATTTATATAACGTAATTTAGGCGATTTAATATATGGAATTAAATATTATATAATTAAGTTTCGGAGTTCGTGTTTTAACTTAAACGGCTAAATTTATTTTTACTTTTTTGTAAGCCGTTTTATATTATTAATATTAAAAAATGGATAATTAAAGTTAAGTAGTTAAAACGGGTTAAAATTTATTCGTTTTGCTTATATATTCGTTTCGCTTATATAATGCCTTAATTAAAAAATTAAAAGTTATTTTAAATATTAAACCGTAAAAAAACTTAATTAAAATAAATTATACGTTTATAGGCGACATGTTAGCTAATAAATTAATTAAAACCTTATTACGTAAACTGTTTAAATATTTCAAGAAGTAATTAGAACTAATAAATAATACGGAAGCTTTCGAACGGCGAAAAAATATCTTACAAATAATTTTAAAAGAAAAATTAATTAATTAAAAGAATTTAATCGCCGGAAATAAGGTCGAATACAAAGTTATAGCTTTAAAAAGTAATAATACGTAACGATTAACGCTATAAATGCTTTAAGGCGTTAAGGGAATATGTTAGCTAATAGGGGGTGCTAAACGCATCCTATATACTATGGTGTTAGGGGTAAGTCTTATCACACTGTTAGGTATGCTAGCTAGGAGACCCACTTAGTAATAACCTACCTTGGATTAGAGGTTGCAGAGGGCTACAATTCTTCGCATGTACCTGTGGTTGACCCATGTAAAAGCTACACCTAATTTAGGTAGCGTGGCTACTAGCGCGACCTACTGGTACCTGACAGTGTGATAAAACTTTTGCCCGATACCATAGTAGTTACCTCTACCCGCCCCACAAGATTCCCTAAACAGCAGGAATGTACACCCCCATACATTTTATATGCAAAAATACCTCAATCAATTCATTTGCTCTTTCCCACTACTCTCAAAGGAACGCTTCATCCTATCCCATTGTGCTAGCGATAACGTAACGAAGAAATCTTCAGGAATAACGTACCAGGCCTCGAATATCGCCATATACAGTTCTCCTTCCGTTAGTAACTATATATCATACTTCTTTTCTAAATAAAACTTCATCCAGGCCCATACGTTCTCGATGGGGTTCAAATCAGGGCTTTCAGGAGGCCATTCGAGTATGTATATATCAAAGGCGTCAAGCTCTTCGAAGGTACGCTTTGCTTAATGTACGGGGCTGCCGTCATGCTACAAAATGGGCGTATCGGGGGGGCGATTCATAAATTATCTAACCATAGAAAGTCTCACTTCACTATATTTCTCTGCAGTAATACTTCCTTGGCCCTTGGGCCATATGTAACAGGGCCCTCTATAACGCCCTCGAAAGCAGCCCCAAAACATCCACCCATGGAAGTCTAATGTACGAGAGTATTCAAAACATATATATATATATATATATATATTCGAGGTCTTAATACGTTATCCATTAACGGTGGCAGGGTTGGGTTGTTACGTAGCATTCGTCAGACTATATTGGACCTCGTTCCAACAGATCCTCTCGCGTAAACCAGGCTTAAAGCCATTCTTCACACAAGATACGAGATTTTCTAATATTAGGAAGAAGCTCAAATGAGAAGCCTAATACAGAAATCATATGAGATTTCTAATATTAGAAAGAAGCCCATATGGAGGCTTAAAAGGCCACCAGACACCACGAAGAAGCGATCATCCTCACTCCACTCTTTCGCTGTCTTTGGAACGGGAATAGTCGTTTGTGTCTGCAGAAACTGTATGTTCGGGCCTCAAAGTTCCGTGGAATGGATGAACATTCTTTGATGACTAATTTCGTACAGCGTCCTGACGCTCATGAGATCAGCTGTACGTAGCATAGACCGTATTGCCGGCTTCCATTACTGTGAGGAGAACGACATAATGAACTAGAGCTGGGGACGGTCTTTTCGTTACTCATTATTCCCCTATGGTCGTTGTGATGTCCTAAAATATGGCCCTTCCCGGAACACGTAAACCAGAGCATAACGTATCCTAGAATATGTGTCTCAGAACACAGTGGTATCCTAGAATACGTAGCCCAGGACATTGAACATCCCAGGACATTGAATTACCAGGCCAGGCTAGCCAACTACCGTATTGGTAAGGCTAAGCTCACCTCGGATTGAAGGTATTGGTGGAGAATAGGTCTACTTAGCCGCACGTACCTCTTTCTACGGATAAGGAGAGGAAGAGCTACTCCTTGATTATCCCTACTATATTAGGTACTTAGGGGCAGGGCGGGAATGTCGTAGATACCCGTAATGAGGTAAGTATGGCTTAGTCGGTAAATCGGGCTCGAGTGTCGCCTTGATAATGCGTTACTAGTGAGTAGAGACGAATATATTCTGGTACTGTATTAAGAGTACGTCCCCTTCCCTTTCTCTCATTCCTTAAAGTACCTTAAGTACAGTAGAGTGATGTTCCCTGAGGGGAATTGAGGGTCCCGATTTCCACAAGGCGAATCATGCGCTTATATTATCTATTGCCGTGACTTGATCCCGATTTTGACTACGCGGGTTCCAATTCTGGGACCACAGACCCCCGATTCTGCGCCAATACGCCTAATCTTCGTCCCTGGCACTAAATTTGGGCCGCTGATGTCAATTCTGGTCTCTCGTAGGTGGCGATTGGGACCTGCGTCGACTGAGTGAATGTGTCGCTTCCTCTACGTGTACTAGGAGCGGCTTCAAGACGAGCGAAGTGCCACTACCCTGTATGTCGTTTGGGTTGGGAAGATTTGCCGTTGTCGCGTCGCGGAGTCAATTAGCTTGGAGACCCGGCAGTATCCCCTTAAAGTTCGCTGGGTGCGCCCATCCTAAATAAAGGACGAAGCTCTCAGATGGCAGTTCCATGTCATAAGTGCGATGTATTCCTTCTACTATAACAAGCGTTTCTACCCGCTGCCGGCCCCTTATCCAGCGGCCCGAGACGTACTTTTCGACATGGACGGCGCTCACGACGCCGCCTGGCCGGACGTTGGGGCGCTGGAAATCTCGACACCCGCTCACATCGGAAAGCTACAATCGGATCTCGTCAGTCTCGGCGAGTTCGGCCGTCAACATGGCCGCATCCAGTCGCACTGTTTGACAAATTCGCAAGAAGCGCTCACATCCTGCTCGCAAAGGTCCAGCAGCAAGCCGACCTGGCAGTTGTCATTGAGACTGTCTCGCGGATTGACCGGACAACCCAGGCTATTCGCGAGATGACTTTGTCGCTCAAGGGTGATGAGGCGCCAGAAGCAGCTGTCGAAGGGGAGAAACTAGTCGATTCTGGGCCAAAGAAGCTTCGCGTTGTCCGTTCCCGGGAAGCTCGAATCTCAGATCTTTGACACATACCGTCCAGTGCCCGCATCCCCGGATAAAATCTAGACGCCGCTAGATACCGACTCGCACCAGATAAGGGTGTTTAAGCTCATCGTATCCGAAAAGTTCGCATCGGAGCTGGAAGCCAAACTCTTCGTCACTTCACTGGACCTATGAGACCCTGACATCACACACTGAACCATATATGGCTGAAGAAGAAGATATTATCAGGTTGACCTCTGACGAGATCCTGTCTAGAAAGGAAGGTCATGAAACCTCCTTAAATATACATAAAACAGTTATAACTGAGAGAAAGCAATACCGGGACGTTAAATAACGTATCTAATAACGCATTTATTAGTTGTAACGTTAACTAAGCTACGGTATTGTTAACAGGCCTAAACTTTAATAAAGTTTAATATATCCTCCTAATTGTTAAAAATTAACAATTAAAGCTTTTATAATATTAAATAACTACCTAAAAAAAGGATTATAATAGTTAGTTATAAAGAGAAAATTTGATAAAAAATTCGAGATAACCTTATATTTTTAATAAAATACGAAACCGAAAACTTTTAAGAACATTCGAATTTATATTTTTAAATATTAATACTTAATATTATATTGCTAGATTATAAAAATTTATTAAAAATTAACTTAATTATTAAATATTTAAAATAATTTAAATTTCGATATTAAAAAAAAAAAAAAAATTAAAATAATAACTTTTTCTTACTATAAAGTAATAACGTTATTATAATAAAATTTCCGTTAAATTTTTTTAATCTTTAAGACAACGGTTTAAAAATTTAATAACCGTATAAATTCTTAATACTTTTAAAACCTAAACGGCTTAATAAAATTATTCGTAATTATAACGTTAATAAATATTTATTTAATATTAATCTTTTTCGTAATAAAAGTTTCTCGGAATTAATAATTATATATATTTACGTATTTTAATATCGTAATTAAATGTAACGTAATATATAAGCGAAGCGAATATATAAGCAAAATAAATAGTTTTATTTTATTTTATAATAATAAATTAATTTAAATTAATCGGATTTTTTATCGCCAGACGTTTTTATATTCTTTTTATAAATACGCGTATTATATTCGGGTTTACTCTAAACGTTATATTTCCGTTTTTTCACTTAAACCCTTTTATAATAATTATTTTCGGCCGTTATTAATTACGATTGTTTATTATTATTTTTTCGTAGCTATAAAAATTTATACTTTTTTTATAATAAGTATCCCTTTTTTTGAAAAAGTTTATTTTTAGTTTTCCGGCGTTTATTAAGAATATAGTTCGTTTCGTATAATAAGCCGTATTTTTCTCGAAAAAAAGGAATTTCGTATAAAATTATTAGGTTAATTTTTATTAAGAAATTAACCGACTTAAATATTTTAATTGGTAAATTATTTTAATAATTTTTAATATTTTTTTGGTAAATAACCATTTTGTTAAATTATTTTGGTAATATTTTTAAAAGTTTTCGTAGATAAAAAAATAACGGAGTTAGTAAAAGTAAATGGAAAAACGGTTGATATAAATATAACTGGAATTTTTAATTCGAAAAAAACGCGATTAGAATTAAATAAAACAAACTTTGTTTTTATAAATCCGGATTTGATATTATCGGTCGTTATAGCAGCTTTAAACGTATCGTAAAAGCCGGCGATAAAATCTTTTTTAATATTATAAGTAACGTAACGTTATATAAAACTTTCGATATATAACGAATAAATACGTTTTAATACGAAAAAATAGAATACGTTAAAAGGTTAAAGCCCATAAAAGAAATAGGTAAATATATAAAATATCATAATATCGTTAGTTTTATAATAATTTTCGAATTCGGTCGGATAGTGGTTTTCGTAACCGTCGAACATAAAAAAACCTTTCGAATTTTTAATACGCGTTTAAATATATTTGTTTACATATTTAATTTATTTTAAAACCTAGTTTATTTATTATTTAGCCGTTTTCGTTTATAGTAATTTTTTAATTAAGTAAAAATAGGTTATCGGCGAACTAGCGAAGAAATAGTTTTTCTTAATAAAGACGATAAATAGAGGTAGGGCCCAGTTTTAAAAGTTGACAGTTTATAATATTATAGATTATTCCTAATTTTTTTATTAGATTTATTTAAGTTTTTTACGATTTTTAGTATTAGTAATAATTATACCGGTTGTTATAAAAAACCTTATTAAAAATTTTATTTCGTCGAAATTATAGATATTTTTCTTTACGATACCGTATTTTATAATTATAACTTGAATAAGCTTAAATTATTTACGAAATAGCTTTAAATTTTCGTATAAAACTTTCTAATAATTTATTTTTCGATTTAAATACGTTTTAAATTTTTGTTACCGTTTAATAAAGTTCGATATTTAGATAACGCCGATATATTTTACGATATATTAGATAAGTAGTAAATTCGTTATATTTTCTATATGTTAAAATAGGATAATAAACGTTTACGTATTTAAGTTAAGAATTTGTTTAATAATTAATTTTTTTTAATTAGCGTTAATTTCCGTAAATTAAGAATAATATTAGTTCGGGTGCGTTTACCTTTATATCGTTTATATAACGTAGTTTAGGCTATTTAATATATAGAATTAAGTATTATATAATTAAGTTTCGAAGTTCGTTTTTTAGCTTAAACGGTTATATTTATTTTCGTATTTTTATAAACTGTTTTATATTATTAGTATTTAAAAATAGATAATTAAAGTTGAATAATTAAAACGTATTAAATTTTAACGAGCTTTTATATAAAAATCGCTTTCTTTATAATTTAAAAAAATAATAACTTTACCTTCGTATTTGATATAATAATTATATCTTACTTATTAACTTTTTAAACTATAAGTTTTTCGAAAAGCGATATAATAAAGCCTTAAAAATTTTACAATTAAAGTTATGTATATATAATACGTTATTCGAATAAATTAATAATTATAGGTTAATCTTTTCGTTATTATTATATTATATAACGAAATAATATATGTTATATCTTGTTAGGATATGTATGATAGCTAAAGGAATTGGGTATGGGGGGTCCCCAGGGCAACGGAAGAGTAGACGCGATAAATTTACTTTTTGCATGTATATAACCCAGTCCTAGCTATTCCCATACCTTTCCCATAACTTAGATTAATCAGAACAATAGCGATATCTCGAATTACGACGCGTTTCTTTATATGGTAGCATTTTTTAATTCCCGTTTCTTAATACTTTAACCGTTAATTAATATCTAAGATTACTTATTTTATATGTAATTCGAAATACCGTTGAAAAGGGTCGTCGGCGTAAAAAACGCGTACTTAATATTAAAACCGGAAAGAAAGTTCCTTAAAGTTAATCGGCAAAGGACTAAAAAAATCGATTTAAAAAGTTACGAAATTAATTATTACCGTATTAAATAATTAACGAAATATATTAATTACGAAAAAACCAGTTAATATAATAAAATTAGTTAAGGAATAATTAAAAAACTATAATAAAAACTGGTTAACCTAAAGTACGGTAATAATAACGGTAATTAAAAAACAATGATATTGCCGTTAACGGCTATTTATCTAAATTAAAATACCTTTAACCTAAAACTATTAAAAAAAATCGCCTTAAAAATAAAGGTTACTGGAAAATATAAAAAATGGCGTTTTAGGTAACGTTTATTTCTATCGGTTACGCCGGCGGTAAATCGGACCGCTTTACGGCAATAAATAAAACTTAAATAACTACGAATATTATTACTAACGTTAAGGAAAATTCCAT
This sequence comes from Monosporascus sp. CRB-8-3, assembly GCA_004155055.1. NCBI lineage: Eukaryota > Fungi > Ascomycota > Sordariomycetes > Xylariales > Monosporascus > Monosporascus sp. CRB-8-3. The sequence goes on along the minus strand of QJNZ01000124.1, from coordinate 67,553 downwards.
AATAATTATCTCCGGTCTTACGAAAAAAACCTTAATATTTCGGGCCTTAAAAAAAAGTACGGAAATAAAGGTATCGACGAATAATTCAACCTTTAAACCTAACTCCAGTTTTTCCATTAAAACGTAAAAAAGGATTTAATTTTCGATTACGTTATCGAATTTTAACGTTTCGTCTAACGTATTAACAAAATAACCTTACCTATAACGAAAAACCAGCAAATTATTATTTTTATCAACTCGTTTCGTAATATTAAAAACGTTAAAATATAAATATTACGTATTTAAAGGACGTTTCGGTTTTAACCTATCCGGCTTAATTACGTTCTAAACGACTTTATCACCGAGTTCCGAAATAAGGATTACAAGAAATCGACGGAAAACCAAGGTTATACCGCATAAAAAAATAATGGAAAACCGAATTAGAATAAAAAAAACGAGCCTCTTTATTAAAACTGCGGCGAATACGGTTATAAAGTAAAGGACCGCTCGAAGGCAAAAAAAAAAAGAACGACAATAAGGACAACAAAAAGAATAAAAACCAGGTTTATTAGAGTAAGGCTTATTTTATCCCTAACGGCTTAAAGGACCTATATAGACAGCCTCTCAAAAAGTATTAAGCTGGCTATTAATAAATAAGGGCGTTAGGACGGAAACCTAAAGGCTTAAGAGTGCCGGCGAAGCTGTAAATAGCTTCAAAGGCTTTAGAAATCCCTTTAGCCATAAGGGCGTATCAGGATATATGTGGTGGCTAAAGAAATTGGGTATGGGGGGTCCCTAGAGCAACGGAGGGGTGGACGCGATAGACCCATTCTTTGCATGTATGTAGCCCAGTCCTAGCTACTCCCACACTTTTCCCACGACCTAGATCAATCAGAATAACAGCGATATCTCGAATTGCGACGCGTTTCCTTATATATCTATATAATAGGGCTTTATTAAAAACGTTGTGATAAATAAAGTTTAAGTTCTTATTCTCTCGTAATAAATAAAAAACAGTCTTAATAATATCTTGGCGAATAATAACCGTTTTATATAGTAAATTACCGATTTTTTCGAAATACTTTTTGTTCGAAACTATAAACGTTTTACCTTTATATTCTTTCAGCTTTTTCTATTTAAAAACCTTAAAATAACGCTTTCTAGCTTCGGAAAGATTAAATCGTAAATATATCGTTTCTTAATAAATATCCTATATTAATTATAGCTTTCTAACTTTATAATTATATGAGAATATGTACCATTAGGTATCTAGCGTAGCTGATCCATCTACTATATACATACACATTGGTTCTTATAAACGCGACCGGAAGGTACCTCCAAAAACCGTACCTTTTAAAAAGCCGGATAAAAAACCCGATTAATGGGAGTTTTCTAACACGGTAACAAATGCGATTACGTACACGATTAACTTGATTAGTTCCCAAAGCCCCCAACCACTCCAGTTGTTGCCGACACAATAACGGAGCCGAAGCTCCAATAATCTAGCTCCTTTAAGCTGGCGACCTAAAGGAACGGTGGCCCAAGCTGGATTTGAACCAGCTATCTCTTACAATCAATCACAACAAGGTGCCTAAGCCTGTCGCAATTAAAAGAGACACCCAGGCTCGCGACCACTGAGCCATTGGGCCACTTTATAATTATATAAAATACGTATTTTAAAAATTTACTATAACTTCTTAAAATTAATAATATAAAAACGTTACGTTAACTTTACGAAAAGTTCTTTTACGCGTATTATATTTCGAACTTTATATATTATAAATATATCGTTAACGTAAAAAAATAACATTAACTACCCGTTAATTATTACGTATATATTACTCGAATTTAATTTTAAATTTAAGACCTTTAAATTTTAAAATAAATTCCGTTATTATAAAAATAATAATAGCCTTAATTTATATAAAGCTTTAAAAATTTTAAATAAAAATCCGGTAATATAAACCCTTATAAAAAGCGTACGTATATAAATTTATTAATATAGTTATATAAAATACGTTAATAACGTTAAGTTAATAAAATTTAAAATTAAATCAGGTTATAATAATTATTAATATATAAAAGAATTTTTTTATTAACGTAAATACGTAAACGTTAAACTTTTTACGAAATTAAAAACTATTACGAATAATAAATTTAATCTTAAACTTTTAAAATATCCTATTTTTAGTAAATTTATAAATAAATATTTATATTAATAAAAGGATATTATTAATATCGATATCGTTAACCGCTTTTTAAAATATAATAACAGTAATTAATTATTTTATCCGATATATTTAACCTTTTTTCGTTACGTAATTATTTTCCAGTTTTCGACGTACGGGTATTAAATAACTTCCTGCTAGTTCTTAAGTACGGTAAGGAAATTATTACAATAAAAATATTCCGGCTTAATCGCCATCGAAAAAACAACGTTAAAAACGGTTAAATCTATATTACGTTTTTCAAACTTTAACTTATAGCTTATATTAACTAAAAATAATTTTCTCTTATTTTTACTTTTAATTCTAAACTTACTAATTATTAAAAAATTTAAAAAATCTAATTCGGTATAACGTCACTATAATTAAAAAAAACTTAGCGATATATCTTAAATTCTTTCCGGTAATAATACGTACTATTATTAATAATTTAAAGTTTCGAAATTTAAAGTAATTTCCGATATAAGCAGTCTTTATAAAAGGTTTTTCTTTTTCAAATTATTTAATTTTATTAAGGAATAATCCGAATTATTTTCGAAATTATTACTAATAGCTAAATCGAAAGATTTTTTTTCCGAATTATGGTTTTCGTTTACCCTTTTAACTTTTTTACAAAACTTCTTAATTAGAATTATCCGTAATTATTACGATAATATTATATATAAACTTTTCGTTTTCGACAGACGAACTTTACGTTATCGTATTCTTTATTTTTTAGTAACTCTTATATTTAAAAAGTTATTATTTTAAATAAAATAAGGATGTTATTAATTTAATCGTTTAATTTTATAACTTTAAACGACGATTTTTATAGTTAATTCTTACGATATTTTTTATCTTGTTAAAAATAACGTTATAAATAATAAAAATAGGTTATTACGAAAAAAAAACTATATCTAATATAGGTTATTAATAACATAGCCGATAAAATAATCGATATATACCTTAAGATTTATCTTTTTTAAATATTTTACTTTTTAATAAATTATTTTTATAAATATATTTACCTTTAATTTAAATTAAACGATATTCGTACCTTTCGATTTTAAATCTTTTTCGGAAATAGGTATTTTATCTCTTTTAATTATTTATTCGTTAAAAATCTAAATAAATATACGATTAATAATATATATAACTACTCTAATAACTTTAAATTATAAGTTAAAAAATTATTATTAATTATTAAGTAATATACTTTTATAGTAATTATACCCTCGGCATATCTGTAAACGTTTACATACTTCTTGATATATAGTAATAAAGTCTTATATAAATTCTATATATTTAAAAAGGTTTCTCCGTTTAATATAATCGTTTTAATCTTAATATATTATTATTTTGAAAAAGATTTTACGTTGATTAAAACGGCAAAAACGTATTTTTTACGCTTTATAATATAATTAATTTTAATTCCATTAATAAAATAAATTACAACTAATATTTTCGTACGCTTATCGAAAACGCTATTAAATTTTAAAAGGTTAATATATTTTATCATAAAAAACTTATATTCCTTAATCTATAATCTTTATAAACCTTTTTTCGAGCCTTTATAATAATATAATCCTAATAATTAATCTTCGATAATAACTAAATCTTTGTTTCGATATCTATTTATACCATCTTTTTAAAAACTTTAAAACCTAAATAAATAATTTTTTTATACCATAATATAACGTCTCCTTTTAAAAACTTTAAATAAACCCTTAAAATCGTTTTCGTAAAATATTTTTTATCTTATCTACTTCGATGGAAATAATTCTTCGATTAAAAGCTCTATAACGAAATTTTCGTCCTTATTTTTGAAAATAACTTTATCTTTAAACTTATTTTCGTTTTCTGGAACGTTTTCGTCTTTCGAAACTATACCGTTAAATTCTTAAGTTATTATAACAGCTATTAAAAAGATATTATCGTCGTTATTATTTTTAAAAGTTACTTTAATATAATATAAAATAAATTAACGTTCGATTTATTTAATTTGAATTTTTTATATTTTTAACGTTATTAACGCCCTATAATATATAACGTTTATTTTATTATTTTAATAACTCTTAATTTTTTAACACAATTTATAAAAAGTTAAGTTAATATATATTTTCAAAATATAGAGATAACTTTTCTTAAAAAAAGGCGGTAATTTTACCGTTTAAGATAATAAATATAATCTTTTACGTTTTTTCGCCTAAAATATTAAGATATTTTCTTTTCGTTAAAGTCTTTTATTTATTACAAAAAAATATAAGTTAATACAATTAACTTTCCGATTTTTAACGTAAAAATCTAAATATATATTTAATAATATAAATTTTTTAAAATTATATTTAGTAATAACGTTATTAATTTAAAACCCCATTAATAAAGAAAAACCTTTAATAAAAAATGGGGAAACTTTTTAAAAAAACTTATAATTTTAAATCTTTTTTCGTATATTTAACAGTTATCTTTAAAATATCGATATCGTTTATACTACGTTTATCTATCTGTTTTTTAATTTTAAAATTTTCGGTTCAGTTATTAAGTTTAATTTTTAAATAAATATAAAGGCATTTTTTAAAAATGTAAATACTATTGTAAAAATATTATCCGTTAAAATAATCGTAACGGTTTTTATTTTAATTATTATTTTTATCCGGAACGTTTTAAAAAGGTGCCGGTTAATTAAAAGTTTTTCCGTTAAAATTAACGTTAAACGTTTCCCGTAATAACTGTTCGGCGGTAACGCCTTAAATTTTCCGTAACTTTATATAACTCCGGAAGAACTTTACGGATTTTTATATTAAAAGTATTTTATTAACATTCTTATTATTAAGTATGACTTCCTTTATTATAAAACTTTAAATAATAAATAAAATTAATTAAAAAGATATTTATAACCTTTAAAAAATTAAAGTATTTATAATAATTTATAATAATTTGTCGGCAGTTAATACTTTAAAATAATTACGGCTAGTGGGCTCAGGCTAAAAAATATTACCTGGGACACCTTTTGTTATAAAAAAACCCTTTAAATATAGATTATGTATATAAAGGCGGCTCGTCCTAAACGTTTTTAATTTATAAAATTATTAACATAAAGTTTTACGTTAGTATCCTGTATTTAATCATTATAACTGTTAACATAATAACATCTTTTAGTTAATTAATAACCTAGCACGTTATACGAAATAATTATTTACAGGCTAAATTAATAAAAAAAATACGAAACTTAAAAAAAAATTATTTAATTAACGATTCGAAAAAAAGTTAAGCAGTTAACGATAGCGAGTAAATAACAAAACCCTAAGCAACTTCTTATTAAACAAAACGGCCCATTTAAAACCTTATTCCTTTCTCCTTAACCAGAACCTTTTTATAATAAGGATATTCCCTAGGATAAATTTTACAGTAAGGAAGAAAAGGAACAAAAGCCTATATTAAATAAGGCAGCAAGAAAAAAACCTGTTTTCGGGGCATCTTCAGAAAATACCTTACTACTTTAACAACCGAAAAAAAATTAATTTAAAACCCCCATTTAAAAACAACAGATTATAACGGACTTAAATAAGTTTTATACGTCCCTGGGCACCAATATAAGCGGTATTAAACGTAACGTTAAGGTACGAAAGGATAAATATCGGCAGGTTAAAAAAAGGTTAAAAAGCTAAAGCTTCAAAACGAAAAAAATAACGATACCATAAAACATATAAATACCATAATAATATAACTATTAAATATATTCCAACCCAAGACGCAAAACTTTAAAAATTTACGTAATACAAATATATAACCAAAAACATTATAAAACGTACCGCTTAAAGTTAAGGTTAATAACTCTAAGGAAATACCTATCGTACTGAAAAGCGATATAAAAAAATTAACTTATTAAAAAAAACGAAACGAAACCTAAAAAATAATTTACAAAAAAACCCGACTTCCCGAAAAAAAAAAAAAAATAAATTACCCCCAAAAAAAAAAAAAAAAAAATTACCCCCAAAAAAAAAAAAAAATAATACGTAATAACCCCGATAATTTAAATAATTCCCCCAGTATCCCCAGCAGCTCCTTAAGCCCTAATAACTTAAACAGCTTTAACGAATTAAACGTTTACCTAAAAAATAAAAAAAAAAATTCCAAAAAATCTAATAATGCAAATATAAAGTTACGTTAAAAACGCTTTAACTTTTCGCTGAATAAAAAAAATCACTTAACAAGCTAGGCTAATTAAAAGCTCTAAAGCAACGCCTTAAATTTTGCAATAAAAAAAATTAACTATAAAAACGGGATAAAGCTAGGTTAACTGGACCAACTCCGTCTAGTAAAAACCATTACCAAAACCTGCAAAAAAACGCCTTTAAAATTAATTACAGGTATTAAAAAAAGCACAAAAATATTAAGGACGCTCCGGAGGATCTATATAGCGATAAATAAGGCTAAGTAAAAATCCCTTTGGAAAAAACTTAATAAAATCACCTATAATAAAAGAAACCCGGTATAATTTACCATTAAGTTTCAGAAGCTTCTCCGTAAGGTAAAGGGCTGTAACATACAATTTAAAACGGAAAAATAAATTACTATATTCCTTACTGCTATAAAGAACCGCGTTAACAGTTAGTATAAAACCATTCAGTCAATATTGCGGTAAACGGATTACTCCTTCCAGCAGCTGATCGACGACTTTAACAACGAATTCCATAACCGATCCAACAAAAGGAAAAATAACGGACGGTCCGCCAACGTACGAAAAGGCAAAGGAAACAGAAATAACAATAACAACTCCCGAAATAACAAGCCCGTATAAAATAAGAACGGAAAACCACTTTGCTTTAACTATGGCAAATATGAACACCTGGTAAAACACTGCCCTAAGCCGCAAAAAAACGGCAAAAGCAAAAAAAAAAACAAGGTTAAAATAGTAACCAACGTAACAATAATGATAATAATAATCAAAACAACTAAAGTAACAGTTTTCGCAATATCTGCAGCAGTAATTAAAGCAAAAAATAATTTATTTTTAAAGGTTTAAAAGATTTGTACCGTTTAAACGGAAAAACCTTTAACGTTTACGTTAACAAATAACAGCTTTAAAACCTTATATAATAATACGACGAAATAATTCAGGAAATAACGTAAAAAACTACAAAAGCTAAAAGCCCTAAATTATAAGTAACTTAAAACCTTAAGCTATAAAAAACCAATTACTTTAAATTACGGTTATAAACGACCGAAAGCCTTAAAGTTATAATAACTAATTACCTTAAAACAACTAAAGCGATAATTATAAACAATGCTATATTTTTATATATATATTCTTCTATGGAAAAAGATAAAGACAAGTTATTTTAGGATTTAAAAGTAAACGTTAATATTATTAATAATATCGGTAACTTTAAGAAAAACTCGGTACTGGATATTAAATCTAAGGGAATTCACATTATAACAGGCGGAGAACCTGTAGCTGCTACCTTTATCGGTACTGTAAAATAGTTTTTAAAAGGCTTTAATAAAAAAAATAACGAGATTACGGTGAAATATACGTTATATATTAACGATTTTCCTTTAAAAGTATTTTTTAAAAAAATATTTTATAAAAAAGAAAATTACCTAAATAAAAATACTTTGGTTAATTTTAATAGGTTTAAATTAATAACTATTAACGTTTCCCGAAAAGGATTTTTCTTATAACTTTATAAAAAGCCGGAATTTATTATTAAGGGCTTAAAATTTTTAAACGATAAAGATTAACAATAAAGATATACGTTAAGGAAAGTATTCGGTAAGAAAAACAACGGTAATCTGGCTAATAACCTAAAATAACCCTTATAAGGGTATTTAAAGATAGAAAAATCTTTATAACAAACGAAATTATAAAGAAAATTATCTTTTAATACCGCCGCCTTTATTACCCTAATACTAAACGACTAATTTAAATTATTAAAAGGTTTACAAAGATAGATTTAAACTTTAACGATATAAAATCGCTTTTTTATATAGCTTATAACAAAGAAAAAATACGGAAAATATTATTTATTAACTTATAAAGAAAAGTAATATACGTAAAAAAAATTATTTGGTATAATATAAAAGCCGTTAAACTTATTAATATCGAAAATAACGGTTATTTCGAATTTATTACAAATAACCTATTACGTTATAAAAAGTATTATTCGTTTAGGATTAAGGACGAAATATAGTATTATTTATATACGTATATTACCCGGATATTTAAACGTTTGGAAACGTTATGTTAGCAGTTACAGTGATTAAATACAGGAATCTAGCAAAGTGCGCATGGTTATTCTAGGAAAGACTAAAGAAGTCTAGGGGCAATCGCCTTTACATATACGTTTAACTGTACAAAAAATAATTCCTGGACAAAGGTTGTCCTAGGCAACATCTGTAACCTAGACGTACCAGCTACGGGCACTTAAAAATACCAATTGCCGATACGCCCTTTTACGTTAGGTAACTTTGTTTACGTAATTTTTTAAAATCAGATTTAAAACTTTAGGAAAATTTATTAAAAAATTATTAAAATCTTTAGTTTATATAGGATTTAAACCTTTATTTCCGTTATTTTCGTTTGAAATAAAGTTGCGTAATTAACCGTTACATCAAAAGGCCGGTTTTTTCGCTTTACCGTTTTTTTACAGCCGTCCCGGAATACGGGGCCCACTTTTTCCGAAACGTTTCGGATTAAGTTAGGCGTTAATATAGGAAAACGCTTTGTATATACCAGCTTACTGCGTTAAAGGTTTTATAGCTTTAAAAATCGGTTTTATTTTTTAATAACAATATTAATAAATAATTAAAATTATTATTTTTTAAGTTCCTTTTTATAGAAGGTTATTAAGTAAAAGTTTTTTTCCGGTTAGTTAGGGGATATTAATTAGCTGTAAGTTATGTATGGGATATTAACGCCTTTAGGTAAAAACTAACGTAAAAAGTTATAAGTACGTATAAATAGGTGATTTTATAAAAGGTTAAAGCTTTAAAATTAATAAATAAACGGATACTTTCGGGTAATTATAAGAAAAATACCGTAATCGTTACTTTTAATAGCGAAAAACAGGTTTTAACAGGGGAACGCTTTTTTTTCCGTATAAAGGGAGTTTAGCGGAATTATTTTTTTGCTAATTATTTTAATTAAATCTTAAATATTTTTTAATTTTTTTTATATTTTTTTAAATTTTAAATTAATTATAAACTGTTCGAAGTTTGCCCTGTTAAATAGTTTTGTAAATCCGTCGGTAAGATTATCTTTGTTTTTTACGTATTAAAAGCTAATGTTTTTTTTTGGACTTCCTAACGTACGTAATAATATTTAATTCGAATATAACGTTTTTTTCGTATTATCTATATTTCTTTTATTTATTTAAATGTATTTATGTTATCTTTTAAAATAAGAATAGGACTTTTAAATATAAGCCTTAATTTTGTTAAGAAATTTCTAATTTTAGCTGCTTTTGTAACTACTATTCTTACTTTTACGTATTCTGTTTCCGTAATACATTTAATAATAATACCTTATAACTTTAAAATCTATAAAATAGGCGTTCCGGTTATAAAGAATATACAGCTTATTATAAACTTTATTAACTTATAATTATTTATAAAACTTATATTTACTGTTCCGAATAACTTTAAGTTATTATACTTATAATATAAATAATTTTCTCGTAATTTACGATACCGAAAAAATATATTTAATATATTATTTAAATATTTCGGTAATCTTTTAATATATTTTTAGTATTTAAGTAACGGATTATTTATAAACCTTATCCAAGTTAACGTTATAAACGTTATATTTAATTTGTTAATATAATTTAAAAAATTAAATTTCCTTATTAAATTCGCATATTTAAACGTTTTTTTTTTACCAGCTACGCCGTTATATCTTATAACGTACTTTAAATAATTCTTAATAAATAATATAAACTTTTTTTTCATTTCGTTTAAGTTAATTAATTTTAATAACTTTTTAATATATTGTTATTAATTTAACTTAATATCTTTTGTTAATAAAAAACGGATAATTTATATATCTAAATACCAGTCCGTATTACCTAAATCCTTAACTGGGACGTTCTTAACAATTTTCTTAGCGATATCTTTAAAACGTTATTACCAGGGCCGAAAAATAAAAAGTTATTTACGTATAAAGCGATAACGTTTCCTGTTTTAAGGTTATGATATATCGCATTATCCGAAATTAACGGACGGAAGCCTTATTTTGTAAATATTTTTCTTATTTTTTTTTACTAAGTAGTTCCGGCCTGCTTTAAACCATATAATAAGTTTATCAGCTTAATAACCCTTTTTAAAGAGAACCTATATATTTCTTTATTTTTTAAATATATATTAAAATATTCCTTTAATATCGGAAACTATTTTATGTAAATATTTTCTTTTAACTTGCCGTTTAAGTACGTAATAATAAAATTTATCTGGAATATATATTACCTTAAAAAAATAATTAACGTTATTAAGATCCTCCAGTATATTGCCTTTATAATATTTACTACTGTTTCGTTATAATTAATTCCTTTTCGTTATATAAATCCTTTTACGTAAATATATGCCTTATATTTATTTAATTTTCCTATAAAAGTATATTTTTTTCTTAATACCTATTTAGTATTAATAAAATGCTTTTAAGCAACCTTATTAAAAAGCGTAAATTTAAAAATTCCGTACGAAAAGTTCTCTTTAATCTTTATAAAAATAACCTTAAGCTATATTTTTTATTCTGGGTTTTTTATAACTTTCTTTAAAGTCGGGCCGTTATTTATAACAATAAACAGCTTATAAATATTAATATCCAATATATTAATTACCTATTTGTATTCGTAAACGTTCCGGATAACCTAATTAGCGTTTTTAAAGTTATTAAAACGGTCTTTATTATCACTTAACGTTAATAAGTTAAAATAGAAAATATATAAGCCATTTTTGCTTTCGCCCTTTTAAATTAAAGTTAATTTTAATTTTTAAATTAACTTTAAGGCTTTATCTAAGGCCTTTAAAGTATATAACTTAAAAACAATCTTTTTTAAACGTTTTTTTTTGCGTTTAACCTGTTTGGTTTTTTAATCCGTATTATTCTCTAAAACGACGTTATTATCCTTATTCTTTACTTTTACGTCCTACTTCTAACAGTATTTTAAATGCTTTTATACGGAATATAAAAATAATCGGATAATATTTTTAAAACTAAAAGGTTTACTTAACTTTTTTAGGTTTTTGTAAACAGTAACATACGGTATTATAAATAACTTACCGCCCTTTAGCAATTATACTTTATAATTATATATCTCTTAATAACTTAACAATATTCCTTTTACTTTACGGACTGTTAATTTCTTTAATCTAATTCGATAATTCTAATCAATCAAAATTATATACCTATTACCGAAAATTCGGAAATAACCGTTATTAGGTCTATATAATTCCTTCGGCTTAAATACGTCCTTAAAGTACTTAATTAATATCATATCCTTTACCGTAAACTGGTTTATCCTGTTAATAATATACGTTATTATCTTTATTACAAAATCCCAAAAACATGTAAAAATTTTTATCTATACGGAAATCGTACGTACCTTATCCTGTAAAAACTATATTCCTTATTTTACAACTCCGTTCTAATATTAATTATATATATTAAAAACTACCAGTTCGATACTTTTTATAATATAAAAGTTTTTAATTATTATTATACCGAATTCCCTATTACCGTTAAAACGTAAAATTTATATTTTTTTACGTCTGCCTTTTTCGTCTGGTAATAACGTTTCCAAACGTTTTATAATTTGCGTAATATACGCGTACAAGTTTTGTTAAATTTTATCCTTACTTTTAAACGAATAATACTTTTTATAACGTAATAAGTTATTTGTAAAAAAACTAAAATAACTTTTATTTTTAATATTAATAAACTTAATTAAGTTTATATTATATTAAATAATCTTTTTTATATATTTCCTTTACCTTTAAAAATTTATAAATAATATTTTCCATATTTTCCTTTCGTTATACGCCGTATAAAGGATATTTTTTATATCGTTAAGGTTTAAATTTATCCCCGTAAACCTTTTAATGGTTTATATTAATCGTTCGGTACTAGGGTAATAAAGGTAACGGTACTAAAAAATGATTTTTTTTATAATTTTGTCCGTTATTAAAATTTTCCCGTTTTTAAAAACGTTCGAAAGTATGCGTTTTAAATCATTTATTAAGTTATCGCCGTTTTCCTTACCGGATACCTCCCTTAATACGAATCCTTATTAATAGTTTTTATCGTTTATTAAGTTTAAAGCTTTAATAATAAATTCCGATTTCCCGTAAAGCTATAAGAAAAACCTTTTCCGAAAAATATTAATCGTTAATAATTAAGTTTTATTAAGGTTTATTAAGGCATTACGATTTAAGTAACCTTTTTTTCTGTAAAATATCTCCCCAAAAAACATTTTTAAAAGGAAATTATTAATATATAACGTATACCTAATTATAATTTCGTTTTTTTATTAGGCCCTTTTAAAAGCTACTTAACGATATTAATAAAAATAGCAATTACGGGTCCTCTATTTGTTATAATTTAAATTCCCCTGGATTTAATATTTATTACAATGTTTTTCTTAAAATCGTTAATATTGTTCGTAATATTAACGTTTACTTCTAAGTTTTAAAGCAGTTTATCTAAGTTATTCCCGTAAAAGGAGTAAACGTATAGAAATATAGCATTTCTTATAATAGTTTTTTTAAAGCGTTTACTCTTTTGTAACTTTAAGTAATTAGTTATCTAAGCTTTAATGCATTTATTTATTAAAGTTTCCCGGGCTTTAAAGCGTTTAGTTACTAGAGCTCCCTAAGCTGCCTTCTAAATTATCTTATCGTACCATTATATAAAATCCTTTAACTGTTATTTTTTAACGCAAGTATTAAAAATTTTTCCGTCTAATCGGTATAAATTTTTCAAACCGTTAAGAATAAATTACTTTTCGTTCCTATTACCGTTATAAGCATTACGAAAGTTATTACTTTGGTTATTTTATCTATTATTACCCTAACGTTAACTACGCTTTCCTTTTTTTTCTTTGCCGTTTCTTTCCTTTTACGGCTTAAAGCAGTTTTTTGCTAAATATCCGTATTTATTACAGTTAAAACAAAGTAACTTTCCGGTCTTATTTTATACGGGCCTATTATCTCGGAAATTGTTATTATTATTATTACCTTTTCCCTTACCTCTTTAAACGTTATAGGATTTCCCGTTTTTCTTCTTATTAATACGGTTATAAAATTTGTTATTAAAGTCGTTAATTAACTACTGGAAAAAATAACTAATTTGTTTAAATACTAAGTAAATCATTTTGTACCAACTATTAACGCGGTCCTTTATAGCAATAAGGAATATAATAATCTGTTTTTTTAATTTGAACTTTATGCTATAACCCTTAATTTTTCGTAACAGCTTTTAAAACTTCGTAATAAACTATACGGGGTTTCCTTTATTATATATAATTTTGCTAAATTTTTTCTAAAAAGACCTTTACCTAGCTTTACCTGTAACTACGTAAATTTTCCTAAAGGTCCTTAATATCTTCGTTTTTTTTTAATACTTATAATTAGTTTTAACGGCGCCTTTTTATACGTTTTAGTAATAACTTTCGTAAGGCGTAATTAATTAAGCTGTTTTAACTTTATTCCGTTTTTATAGCTAATCTTTTTAAGGGTAAGTATTAAAACGTTACTTTAAAATTTCTAATTAGCCCAGTTTACTAAGTAGTTCTTTTTATTTAATAAGAAGTTAAAGCATTTTTAATATAGCTTTATATTATTACTAAATTTTTTAAAGTTTTTTTCTTTTTCTTTTAAGCAAACGCCTAATTCGTTAAAATTATTTAAATTACTAAGGCTTAAGGAATTATTAGAAATATTAAAGGAATTATTATAACGGCTTCTTCGTTTTCGGAAATCTTTAAATAAGTTTAAAAGTAACCTATCCGAATTATCGGGATCCTTACGTATTATATTTTTTTCTTTACGTAATTTCTTTTTTTCGCTTTTTTCCCTTTTCGGAAGATTAGATTTTTTTAGTAAATTATTTCCTTAATTACGTTTCGCCTTTTTTTAAAGGGTTAATCTTTTTTATATCGTTTTTAATAACAATAAAGGTTTTTTATAAACCTTCTATTCTTTAAACGTTTCGTAAAATGCTTTTGCAAATACTTGCATTTCGTAAACTCCGTATCGCCTTTAATTAAAACGGTTTTTATTAAGGTACACCCCCGAATTAAGGTATATTTAATAATCGTTTTACGATATTGTTTATTTGCTTTATTATATCGTTTTTTTTATTAAAACTTTAAATTTTTAATTTTATTTTCGACCGACCTATATCTATATTTTCGTACCTTAACGTTTTCCCTAATCCCATTTAAATTAATATCTAAAAATATATAAAGCTTATTTAATTCTAATTAAAACTATTATTTCTATATAAAGGTTTTATATCGGTTTTTTAGTTATTATTACTAAAGCAATATAATTTTTTCTATAAAAATCTTAAAAACAGGTCTTTTTCCTACCGTTACGCCTATCGTAAGCTTTTGTTTTTCCCTCTTACTATAAAATTCTTCGTCTTAAAAATCCTCCTAATCGAAAAAAAAGGAAATAAGTTGCTATTCGTATATTTCCTGTCCCGTATAAAGACGAAACCTTTATCGGGTAAGCTGTTTTGTTCGACTGTAAAAAACTGCCTTAAGGTACGTTTTTGTTATTCGCTTACTATCGTTAACCGCCTATTTTTTTTTAAATTAACTAAATAATTCCCTTTTAAGTCTCGTACCCTTTTTATTAATTTAACTTACAAATAATTATTCCGTTTAACGTATTACGGTTACCAATTAAGCAGAAAATGCTACCATATTAACAGTTACAGTAATCAAATACAGGAATTTAATAAAATACGTATAGTTATTTTAAGAAAAATTAAAAAAATCTAGGAGTAATCGCCTTTATATACACGTTTAACTATATAAAGGATAATTCCTGGACAAAGGCTGTCCTAGGCAGCATCTGCAGCCTAGACGTACCAGCCACGGGCACCTAAAAGCACTAATTGCCAACACGTTATTATTAAATATAAAAAACAAAAAAAAGAAAACATAGATTTTACGCCTTAATAATAGTAAAAAATTCGGCATAACGATTGTCGAAAACTTTTACGTAATGGAAAACATTAAATTAATAATTTCCAGCATTTATAATTAATATTAAAATAAAATTGCAAAACGAGGGATATAATTCCTTTAAAATAAAATACGTATAATTACGGCTTAAATAAAAATACCGATATACTTTTAAAACCTTATAATAAAAATAATAACGCATATCGTTAACAAAATTAAATAATTAATAATAAAAAACGTAATACCGATCGAATACTTTAAGGATATATTCGAATTTAACAGGTTTTATAAACTTAACAATAATTACCTTCGGATTTTTAATAATAGATACATAGTTTTAATTAATAAAAATTATAAAACCAAATTAAAAAAACTAACAACTTATAAAGCAAAGGGAATGTTATTAAATTATTAAGGGATATATAACTATAAGGTGTAATTATTACAAAGCGGCAAATTACTAATAACACCGTATATTATTATTTATGAAAACTTAAAAAAACCAGGACAGCCCCTTAACCCGAAAAATATTATTCGGTTATTTCCGTAACCCGTATAGAAACGATTAAAATATCGTTAAAAATAAGGTATTAAAGTAAAAAACAGGGACGATAACGTCGTTTTAAAAAATGATACGGATTAGGAAACTAAATAAATTAAGTAAAAAAAAGGACGCCCGAAAAAAACGGTCCCCGAATTATACGCCTTAAAAGCCCCAGACGAAATATTAAAATTAATACGTAAACTAAAACTAGCTTTAATTTAAAAGGGCGATAATAATGACTTTTTTTATTTTTACTTATTATTAAATATTAAAAATTAAAACGAAAACGGCTATAGGTTATGCGTTATGGTAAATAGCGGCCTATTATTAAAAAAAGCTATGGAAAACTTAAAACGTAAAATATAACTTAAAGTTATTTTTACTAAGATTAAAAAAAACTTTTAACGCGGAATTTTTTATTTTATATCAAACGATAAGGTATACGGGTATTTAATAAATACGAAATAAGTATTAAAAAAAATATACGTTTATAAAAAAGCTAAAGAAATATAAAGTTTATATTTATATTAAAAAATTTATTTAACGGAAAGGAATTAATTATAATAAAACGTTAACTAATATTATAAAGGTTATATATTAAAAAATCCTGATAACGTTAGCTGTTACCTTAAGTTAGTATATATTCCAGATCGATTTTATCGCGGTTTACTTAAACGGTAACTTAAAAAAAGATATTTATATAAAACTTTTTCCTATATTAAAGGAATATTTCGACGTATACCCGGAAAATAAAATAAAATACCAGTTCTTCTTTAAAAAAATTATTAAGCTAATAAACCTTTTATACGGCCTGAAATAAGCCGGAATTGCTTAGCAGAAAAAAATAAAAAAAATATTTACAAAATAAGGTTTTTGCCCGTTAACTTCGGATGACGTAATATATTATAATCCGAAAATAAAAAACGTTATCGTTTCGTACGTACATAACTTTTTGTTTTTCGGCCCTAACAAATAACGTCTTAAAAACATCGCTAAAAAGATAATTAAGGATATACCTATTAAGGACTTAAAAAACGTTAACTAATACCTGGACGTACGAATCGTCCGTTTTTTACTAACGGAAAATGTTAGGCTAAATTAGTAATAATATATTAAAAGATTATTAAAATTAATAAAATTAAACGTTATATGGAAATAACTTACGTTATTTGTTAAAGATTATTTAAAGTATGCCGTAAGAAATAAGGGCGTAATTAACAAAGAAAAAACGTACGAATATATAAACCTTATAAGGAAATTTAATTTTTCCAGTTATATTAACAAACCGGATATAACGTTTATAACGTTAATTTAAGTTAGGTTTATAAGTAACCTGTTATTTAAATACCAGGAATATATTAAGTGATTGCCGTAATACCTAAACGGTACGGCAAACCTATCTTTTCGGTACCGGAAGCTAAAAAACTATCCGTACCGGAAATCCAACAACCTAGGCCTATTCGGAACAGTAAATATAAATTTTGTAAACAGTAAATTAGTTAAATCCATAACAGGTTACGTATTTTTCATAGTTAAAACGCCCGTATTATGGATTTTAAAATTACAAAACGTTATTACCAAATATACCACTGAAATAAAATACGTAAAAATAGGAATAGCTGTAACGAAAGCAACTAGAATTAGGAACTTCCTAACAAAACTAAAGCTTATACCTAAAGGCCCTATTCCCATCCTGGAAAATAATATAGGTACGTTAAAGTAAATAACAAAAACATAGATAATACGGAAAAAACGTTATATTCGATTAAAATACCATTACGTACGTTAAAAAATACAAAAAGGTAATGTTAACTTTTAATACGTAAAAAGCAAGAATAACCTAATAAATAAGTTAATAAAGCCTTTTAATAAGGCTAATTTCGAACGATTTATAGCGAATTTGGGACTAAAAAAGATATAGAACGAATTAAAAAATATTTAAAGTTGATAGATACAAAGGTTTAATAACCGAGATTACTTAAAGCAAAAGGGCGTATCGATAGTTAGTACTTTAAAATAATTACGGCTAGTAAGCTCAGGCTAAAAAATATTACCTAGGACACTTTTTGTTATAAAAAAACCCTTTAAATATAGATTATATATATAAAAACGGTTCGTCCCAGACGTTTTCAATCTACAAAATTATTAACATAAAGTTTTGCGCCAGTATCCTGTATTTGATCACTATGACTGCTAACATAATTAAAATTTAAAACTTCTCGGCTTTAGTATACAATCTTAATATACTTAAAAATTTATATATTTCTTTAAATTCTATTAGCTTTTAATGCTTTCTTATATCGAACGTCGACTTCGTAAACCCGAACGTTATTATTAAGTTTAAATTCACTTTTTAAAACAATTAATTTATATAGAAATACGGTTTTTTTAATATACTTATTAATAATTAAAATAAATTAATTAGTTTTAAAACTTATTAACTTTAATATACGTTTTTTACTAAATTAAAAAAAAAGGTTTGCTTTCGTTCGTATATTTTTACCTTTTTTAAGAATTTCGTATTTATTATTAATATAAGTTTAAATTTATTAATAATTTTTAAATTAAAAATTTTAAAAATAACTTTTTTTTAATAACGCTAATATATATACGTTATAAGAATTAATATAATCCTATAAAAAGCTCGCTTTAAAACTAATATAAAACTTAAATATATTATATTTTCTAAAGGTTCTTTTTTAAAAAGAAACGGTTTAAAACGGTTTAATAAAGTTTCGTTAAAATTTTTTAAAAGGGAAAGAATTATAATTTTAAACGTGATATAGATAAAATAAATAAATTAAAATTATTACGAAAACGACGGCAAAGTTGCGAATAACCTTAAATATAACGTTTACGATATATATATTAAAACATAGTTAAAAAATATAAACCGGACTTATAATTATAAAACCTTAATATTACATACTAAAATATATATAATTAAAGCAAAAATATTATCAGATTAATTTCTAAAAAAAAATTCTGTCCAAAAAAAAAGTTTATAAAACTTCTTTACATATATATGAAATAATTACAACTAAGAGAAAGCGATACCGGGACTTCGAACAACGCATCCAATAACGCATCCACTAGTTGCAACGCTAACTAAGCCACGGCGTTGTTAACAGGCCTAGACTTCAGTAGGGTCTGACAGGACCAATGCCCGACGTTCAAGGCCCTTTCGTACAGCTGGGGCGAAGCCAAATGACACTGTCAAGCATTTTTTGCTTCCATGCCAGTGGGCCGACGCAGTGGACCAATGTGCGTCACACAAAAGACTCCGCCATCGGAATGACTTGTTTACTTGTTCACTGCCCCCTCCACCGTCCAACTCCCCCACCCTGACTCACTCCAATTCAACAAAAAAAAAAGTTTAACACTCATTGACGGCCCGCATTATTTGCCTTTTTCCTCGACAGCAAATATTCTTTCAATCGAAGATCCCATATCCGCGAAGACGAATTCCGAGACAGCAGACACACAATGTGCGGAACTTGCAACGGAAACTCGAACAGCACCGCCGACGAGGCCGCCGTGGCCACCAACGGCCCCACGACGTCGAATGGCACTCACCCAGTCCAGGGACAACCCAAGTCCTCGCCCTACCAGTCCGTCCAAGACTATTTATCGAATGTCGGCAGGTATAAAATTATTGAAAGCACTCTTCGCGAGGGCGAGCAATTCGTGAATTCATTTTTCGACACCGAAACCAAGATCAAGATGTAGGGATTTAGCCCCGCGATCCCCCACAAGAACGCAACAGCACGATGCTAATACGATTAATTAGTGCAAAGGCCTTAGATTCTTTCGGCGTGGACTACATAGAATTGACAAATCCTTGCTCCAGTCCACAATCATTTGAAGACTGCAAGACCATCGCCAATTTGGGCCTCAAGGTACGTGTCGCCATGACATCTCTACAAGGAGAGCCTGCGTAAGCGCCTCCATAGACACTTTACTAATTGAATTTACAGGCCAAGATCCTTACACGTTCGTACTATCTCTCGCAGATATCTTTCACTTGACTAAGACAAGCAGATGTGCGCTGTCATATGGATGACGCCAAGAAGGCCGTAAGTTCACGCTCTTTGACAGTACGGTTAAAGACAAAGCTAACATAGTACAATCCAGATTGAGACAGGAGTTCATGGCGTTGATCTGGTCATCGGTACATCTAGCTACCTTCGCGAGTTTTCCCACGGCAAGAGCATGGAGATGATCCAGAAGACGGCGTTGGAGGTGATCGCATACGTCAAGAGGTCGGTCGCACAACCCATCCACAGCCTACTTCTCAATAGCGAGACTTCGACTTGCAGTCTCTCTGGAAAGTACCAAAACTGACCCTTCTTTGCTTTCTAGCCAAGGTGTCGAGGTCCGCTTCTCATCCGAGGACTCCTTCCGCTCCGACCTTGTCGACCTCCTCACCCTCTACAAGGCTGTCGATAACGCTGGCGTGAACCGAGTCGGTATTGCCGATACTGTGTAAGTCTGACCTTGCGTCGACAAAACAGGACCCACCCGCTAACCATGAGTAGCGGTGGAGCTACCCCAAGAATGGTGTACGATCTTGTGCGAACGCTTCGCGGTAAGCAATCAAGTTCGGCCTCCAGTTGGGATACAAGAAACTAAATGGATTACAGGCGTCGTAAACTCAGACATTGAGTGCCACTTTCATAATGATACAGGTTTGTGCTTGTGACTGTAGTGGTATATTGCGAGACTAACCCCCCACCCCATGCCCCAGGTTGCGCCGTTGCAAATGCCCACTCAGCTCTTGAGGCGGGAGCTACCCATATTGACACCTCCGTTCTCGGCATTGGTTAGTAAACGACCATTATGATTCCGATAGTTCCAATTACAAATTCTAATATGACATACCAGGCGAAAGGAACGGCATAACGAGCCTAGGAGGCCTAGAAAGTTCCCTAAAACTACTTAGTTAGTAACGACAAGACTAACAACATCTAGATGGCCCGTATGGTCGTCACGTCGCCTGAATATACGAAGTCGAAATACAATCTCAAGGAGCTTAAGGCTCTTGAGACTCTTGTTGCCGATTCTGTGCAAATAAATATACCCTTCAACAACGAAATCACGCACGTATCCCTTCTTCTTTTCCCCTCTTTTTTGTCTTTTTTCTTTTTTTTTTTCTTCTTCTGTTCTGAAACTGACTGTGTTTCAGCGGCTTCTGCGCCTTCACCCATAAAGCAGGTATCCACGCTAAGGCCATCCTCGCCAACCCCTCGGTAAGGCCGCCTGCCGGTACATCTTATGAGGTATAGTAGACCTAGAAACTGACCCGTTTAGACCTATGAGATCATATCCCCCGAAGATTTTGGCCTCTCCCGTTACGTGTCCATCAGCAGCCGCATGTAAGTCAACATCCGTTCTATCTTGCGATAAGAAGACTAATGTGTTAGAACTGGATGGAATGCCGTACGCAACCGAGCTGACCAGCTGGGTCTACACATGACGGATGACCAGGTCAAGGAAGTGTAAGTTTAGTTGCCTGAGAGACTCTACCTTTTGGGTACTGACGAAAGACGAACAGCACTGCCAAGATCAAGCAAATGGCCGATATCCGTCCTCTTGCCATCGACGACACGGACAGCATCCTTCGCTCGTTTCACCTTGAGCTTCAGCAGGCATAAGAGGTATTGCGGCGGACTGACATGTTTGTTTGGTATTGCGGCGTTTGGAGACATAAAAAATCACACTATATCGGCTAGAGTTTGCTTGTTTGATTCCATGAAAAATCGCACTTTTCTAAATATCTATCTAGATCTCCAAGATCTCTGCAGCCACTATGGGCTTACGATGACACATACGTAAGTCGAATGTTTCTCGGGCTTATTAGTCCCGTAATCTTATGGACATCCTGAGGGAGGGCCGAGCATTTGGTTGAAGGTGAGCCGAGTATTCGATACGAGTAGTATCTATCTAGTAGATCGTAGAAAATATCGAGATAATACGGTAGCCTCGTTGACCGGGCTATAACCGCCTTGACAAATAGCAGGTCAGGATCTATGATATAATGATCGGTTATCTTGAGGGCCCTTCCAACCGCGGGCTCAATCCATGTAAAGGCGCAAGGGGTTGATAGACATTTCTTCACAAAAAAGATCGAGGTGATTAACTACTGTTCTGATTGTGTCTCCAGATACACCGGCGTCAATAGATCGCGAGCCTCCTATAACGGCCACGGAAGTCTCCTCAACTTTTGCTGTTGCCTTTCTACTAGAGAATTCCTATATTTCTGCCGCCCAAAGCTGGGTCAGCTTTAGCTGTCACGTCCCCTTGGGGTATCCTCTTGGTGCTTCGGCCTTTGCCGAGCACAGCGATTAAGAGCAACTTCGCCTTACGGCAGGCTTGTACGGTCGGGCGCATCGCAGCAGTTGAATGTTAGCAACTTTGACATCCAAATAACGCGATAAACTGAGTACCTTAGATGCCATGGCCATAATTATTGGCTTATACTTCGAGAAGAAGCAGACGTTTTGGCTCAAGAGGCGACGGCGAATCTCCCATTCAGGGTTAGTTGGGAAACCGAAGCGGCGAATCTTGAGATCTCTGGGGAATGACGAAAAAAGATAAAGCCTGGAAGAGGAAAAAAAGTGTGGACCAACGACAGAAAAGAAACGGCGGGCTTGAAGAGTAAGTCGATTGCTGTCAGCTTTGGTAGGCATTTTAAGGCGAGAGGTTGATGTAGAATTTATGTCGCAACTAGCTAAGTGATCAAGTTTGTTGAGGGATTTGGAGATTATTGTTTATGGTATTTGATAACGTGGATGACGTAATGATGGTATAGAGGTTAAAGCTTACCAATTAAAGTGTTGCAATTCTTCAGACTGGGGGCCTCTCGGTTGCTGTCTGTTTCTGCCCTGGGTCACTCATCTACAACTGGGGGTGGGAGCAGCTACATATAGCCTTCAGCTCCTTTGTCCTTGCAATCCTAGGGCTACAAATTAAAGCCCCTTTGTTCCCCCCAACACCCCCCCAGAAAATTACCATAACTGCCGACACGCCCTTATGGCCCTAGGGTTGCCATGAAGCCATTCAGACGTCGCCGGCGCCCTCAAGCCATCAAAAAATCACTCCTTTCTTCCTGTACAGGTCCTGAAGCCCTTCCGGGATGAAGCTGACTTCGCATTCAGCGCTAGGCTTCAGCTTTTTCGGGCAATCCTTCGCCATATGTCCGTATTCACCATAGATGAAGTAAAGTGGCTGACCGTTCTTGTCCCAGGGAGGCTTATCCCACCGCTGTCGCTCCGCGTTGTGGCTGTTTGCTCCTCCTTTTTCCGTATCCTTCCCTCGAAATTCGCAACAAAGTCGTCGTACACCTGATTCGCTGTTACAGTTGCGTGCTGGCGAAGCGTTCTCTTCATTCGACCTTTCCAACCGGTGTCATCATGGTCCCGAATCGAGTTGATGAACGTGCTGACCTGCTGTCCAGCGTTAACCGACATGTTGACTTTATTATACCGCCGTACCAGGTTCTTGAACTCGACCATATGGTCAAGCGCCGATTGCTTTTTCGAGTCCCATTTGATGAATTGCAGCTGGGTCCCAAGGTCCATTTTTTGATCGATACCTTTCGCTCCATATGAGCGCTCCAACGCTTTGATCATTTCCGTGACCCTCGTGAGACCCGTGACGACTGTTATGGGGCCTTCCTTAACGTTGGCAACAACCGCGCCGGCCAATTTGGCTTCATCAATATGGGTGAGCCTCGCCGAATCGCCGTCGCGGTACCCAATCGCCATTACGGCCACCTAGACTGCCGTCTTCCATATCTCCCAGTTGTCAATACCCCGAAGACGATTTTCTTTACTTAACTTGAAGTCGAAGTACTTCCAATCCAGGTGCGTATCCTTCTCGACGGTCTCGTTCGATAGCTTGGCGAACACCTTTATCATTTGCTCCAGGTCGAAGCCCTCCGGCTGACCACCCGCTGCGCCTTTACTAGACGCTGTAGCTTTTCCAGACGCCATCGTGGCTTTCTGGTCTTCTCGGACGTTACCTCGTCGACGAGCCCTCTCACTTCCAATCGACGACGGCCACTGCGTACGCAGGCGCTCCTCCAGCGACTAAGGGAGCTTCAAAACCTTCTTCTCTAATGTCGTGCCAATTCTCTCTCGCAGATCCGCTTCAAAGCGCCCTCACGCCGAGCCTGCCGTCGAACCTGCCCCCTCCAAGCCTTCCGTACCGAAGCCGGGCGGTACCTCGAATGCAACACAAATGGGTGGATCGTCGATGTCAATTGTGCCAAGAGACGGGACCAAATGATGCTACCATGTCGGCAAAATGTTGCAATTCTTTAGATTGAGGGACTCTTGGTTGCTGTCTGTTTCTGCCCTATAACTGGAAATGGGAGCAGCTAGATATAGCTTTCAGCTTTTTTGTCCTTGCAAGCCTAGGGCCACAAATCAAAGCCCTATTGTTCCTTTTAACACCCTTTCAGAAAATTACTACAACTGCCGACACGTAGAGGTTAAAGCTTACCAACCATTTCCTTCGAGAGATATTACCGTTATTTGACGAGAACCTTACGTTAACATTTCGGTAGATGTTTTTAAATACATTCGAAATAATTATTTATTTTAAATATTAATAATAATTTTAATATTTGTATATAACCTGAAATTTTTAATATAAGTAATAGTCTTTAAGCATATAAAAATATAATTTAAGGCGGATAATCTTTTTAACGTTTTATTATTTTCTGCTGTTATTCTTTAATTTTAATTATTAAATCTTTTCTATTATTACTTTATATGCAAGGTAAAGTGCCATTAAGGTATCTAGCTATATATATACATATAGGGAGCTGATCTATTTACTAAGTACATGCATAATTGGTTTTACAAATGCAACCGAGGAGTATCCCCTAAAAACCGTCTTTTCTTGGCTAAGGGCCGGAAAAACGTAATACGGGTTATGTAATACGGTAACTGACGATAAGATACACCCGATTAATTGATTAGTTCCCAACGCCCCTAATCGTAATTAGTTTAAGAGCTCCCAGTTATCCTTTAATTGTCGCCGATACGGTAGCGGGGCCGAAGCCCCAATTGGTCAACTCCTTTAAGCTGGCGCCACCTAGAGGAACGGTAGCCCAAGCTGGATTTGTCAGCTAGCAGGGGGTGCCAAACGCACCCCATATACGGAAAGGATCCTTTTGATCGGAAGATATATGTTCCGTTACTAGGCTACAGAAAAGCTGTACGCGTACGAAAAACATACGCAATTTAACCTAATACAACAATATAACTGATATCCCCTATATCTGATAATTAAGAGTCTTATTCGTTTAATTCGCGTTATTATTAATTAATTAGCTATTGCTAAAACGATATAAGCTATATATCAGTAATAATTATTTATATATTTTATTAATTACAATAATAACGGTATCGTTAACGTCCTCCGTTATCTATAACGGACTTAAGGATTAGGATTACTTTAAGGGCGAATTCCAGGTTAAAGTTTACGCTTTTAATATATGGGATTATATTAATCCTAATTAATTATTTCCGTAATTTATCAAACCAACAAAACCTGATATAACCTCGTATTTAAAGCGACGAATCCGTTACACGATACGAAATAATACCTTAAACGGCTCTTTAATTATATTTACATCCTTTAAAGGAATTTACGAAAAAATCGATTATATTAATTACCTAACGAATACTTTTAAAATAACAACCGAAAATAGATAAGCTTATAATTAAAATTTTACGGCATATATTTACAAAGATCGGAAATATAATACCTTCCGAAAAAATAATAACGACTTTATAAAATAAATCTTAAAATTAATATTTCCAGTAATTAGGAAAATAAGCTTTCTCCCAGGAAAAAACTTACGGAAGTAATATACCAAATTAACTAAATCCGGCAAGGTATATAACAACAGGCTTTTAATTAATACTTAACGAAAATATTGCGAAAAACTAAAATAAACCTCGAAGTCGGTAAAGAAACTAAACAAATAAATTATAAAATAGTAAAAAATTATGGCCCAGGGATAACAATATAAAATCCTAAAAACGAAGACGACGATCGTATAAGTAAACGACTTATGTACAGTACTAGCTCCCATTATAAGAACTTAAATAATTACATTTTAAATAGTAAAAAAAGCCGAAATTAATAATAATACGATTAATTATTAAAAAATAACAGTTAACTTTTTAAATCACTGGATTATAACTTATCTATAACCTATATCGAAAAATATTAAAGTAACGTTTCCGACGTTTTACAGGATATTTGCGGATTTTTTTAATTAGGACGATTTTAATTAAAAAGAAATTAAGGATAACTTTTAACCGCAAAAAAGGACCTTAAGGCGTAAACCGAAATAAGGCGGTTATAAAAATTCTTAAACGGGCCGAAATAATAGTAGTAATAAACGAAAACGTTAAAAGTTAAATGTATAAGGGATTTGGTACAAAACGTATTTAAACCCTGTTTATAAGTTACTTTAATATTATTACGCGTTCCTTAATAAAGCTCTAATAAAATTTAAGCTTAATAAGGTAATTTTAAGGTTAATCCAGGAATAAATTACTTTCGATTAATCCTTAAAGGAAAAAATTAATCGCTTGTCGAAAGTTATAAAGAAAATAATTATTCAGAAAACAAATTAATTTTTAAAGGGAATAAAACGGGTTTTAATATATTTTTTAATCTTTAATTAACATAATACGGTAAATACCGCGTTTTACCCCTTAAGGAATTCGTTTATTTTGAATTTAAGATTTACGATATATATTTTTAATTTTATTAATAAGTTTTTAAATTATAAAATAACGATTTAAGGTGACGGAATATACGCAGGAAATAATTTCGTCCTGATTAAAAAATACGGAAAAGTAAATATATTGTTTTAAAACCTTAAAAGCCTAAAAGCGTTATATTTATATAACGTAACTTACTATAAGGACTTTGTATATAACTTAATATCTTTCCGGCAATTCCGAAAAAAAAGGTATTAATAAAATAATTAAAAAATTAATAATTTTATTTAAAATAAATATAATCAAATAGTTATTACGTTAATAAATAAATTTAATTAATTCGTTATCGAAAATATTAGCGTAATAATTACCTATATAGCCCTTATATTTTATAAACAAAACGTTAACTTATATATAGCAAGACCACTACAAATCAGTAACGGTATTATTTAGCACCTAAGATTAAAATACCCTAAACCCGAAATAATCGCCTAGTTGCAGTTTTATATAAAGGGAATACGCCTAAAAGGTTTTATAATAATCGAATACTAAGTATATAGTAAAACGAAAGCCAAAAGGCAAATACGCCAAGAACTAAAAAAAAAAACTTTTTAATTAAAACAATAAATCGTTATTAACTTTACGAACTTCGAAAAAAACTTTGAAAAATATAAATACGTTATATTCGCCACCGATAAGTACTTAAGCTTTATCTAGGATATTTACTTTAAAAACCGTAAGCAAAATATATTAATTATAGCGTTCGAATATTTTCTAGGAATTTTAAAAAACTAGGACAAAGTTTTTCTATAGGTAATCGAATACGATAACGAAATTTTAAAAAACTATTAATTTCGAGATATATTACAGTCGCCTTTTTTTAATATCAAACTTAAACCTTTAACACCGCATACCCAGGTTCAAAACGGGGGTATAAAGCGTTTAAAAAGTATAATTAAGGAAAAAGTAATTACGATACGAAATGGTATTAAATTATTTTCGTTCCTAATCGTATATATTTTTAAAATAACAGTATATTTATATAACCGTATTTTTAAATACGTACTTTTTTAATAAAGCCTATATAAGGTTTATTATATTTACTTAGCATATAAAAACGGTATTACAGTACTTAATCGGAAACCTTAATAAACTTATTTATAAATATACGGTTATATAGTTTACGTTATAATAATTACCGCTATAAAAAAAAAACAAAAATTTTAAAAGTTAAATTTTAAAATCTGGATTAATTTTTTAATCGGTTACCGATTTACGAATATTTACGAAATCTAAAACCTGTTAATTAATAAGGTTATTATTATTCGAAACGTATAATTTAACGAAAAAGTTACCTTTTTAGGTAATATTAAAAACTTAAAGGATAACTTTTTATACGTTATAAAAAAAGAGTTATAAAAGTTATTACGATAAGTAAAAATATTTAATTAAGGTTTAAATTATCCAAATATATAAATATAAAAAAAAAATAAAAACCTAAGCGGAATAATTTAACTACCGGTTAAATAAAAAAGGTAATTTTAAAGTAGTATAAGCGTATAAGATATACGGAATAGGGAAAAATAAATTTATTCGTATAAAATTAATTACCTTTATATAACCGTTATGTTCGAATTATTTCCGTCCTTTAGATAATTATTTTTACTAGCGTTTACTTTAATAACTATTACGATTATTACGCCGATAGAAATAATAAAAATAATTTTAAGTTTTTATTACGCTATTTAACCCAGGGTAACAATAAAAGATAAAGGTACCTTACGGGTTATAAACGTAAACTTTTTATACGTTCTATATTAAAAAAATAATTATCGGTACGATTATAAAATATAAAAAATCGCGTTTAATATAAAACGAATAACTTACTTTATTAATACAATCGATAATTAGCTAGTAAATTGCGGAAATTTAAGGAAATTAATTACCCGAAATACGTATTACTTTAATCGGAAAAATTTCGATACGAAAATATATAAAATCTTTAAATTACGAAACCGGATATATAAACGCGATTTACCATTACCGCCGTAAAGCTATAAAAAACTAAGTACATACTTTTTAAGGAAAATATTTCGTAAAACCGAAAAGGCTTATTTATAAAGTTATAAAAAAATGCAATTTTAAGAAGTCGTTAATTAATTTTCTATTAAAAGGAAACAAGTCTTAAGGTATATATAAATATATATTTACAAGTTCGATAAATATAACTGGTTATAAAAATGCAAAATACGTCTTGTTATATAAAACGATTAACAGTTAAAAAACGTTTATAATAATATATACGTATTCACTTTAACTAAAAGGTTATTTAAAACCTTAATTGCTATTACGGCTAAATTCGACCTAAAACTAAAGTAATATAATACTATTAACGCCTTTATTAACGCCAACTTACCTTACGAAATATATATAAAAATACCCTTAGGGTACTTATAACGTAACAAAATACTTCTAATCAGGAAAGCTTTATATAGCTTAAAAAAGTCGCTATTGTTATAATAAAAAAACTTTACCAGAACGCTTAAAAAACTAGGATTTAACCCCGTTCCTTATAAACCTTATTATTTTATTCGTTAAGGGGTACTTATTTTTTTTTTCGTAAATAATATTATAATAACATATCGCAAGGAAAATTAAAACCTCGTTAATTAATTAATTTAATAAATTCGGGAACGGTATACCTTTACAGAAGGTAAGGACCTATAATAGTTTTTCGGCATCAAAATAATTAGAGATAAACTTAATAAAAAAATCTGATTATTTTAATCCGATTTTATAAATAAATTAATTAACTTAATCCTTAAAAAAAGTCTAAATAATTTCCTAAAGACGCCTATAATTAATGTTAAGTTATTACCGAATCTTAATCTAGCTTATTTAAGCTTTGTTAACAAATACCAAAAAAAAATCGGTTTTATTTTTTATATAACGATTAATACGCAACCCGATATATCCTTTACCATATCCCGATTTGCCCGTTTTAACCTAAACCTTAACAACGTATATTACAAAACTGCTAATCGAATTATATTGTACCTAATCGGGACCAAAACGTTAACGTTATAATTCGGAAACGAAAATTCGTTAAATACTTAAAATAACGCCTTTTTCGTAAATAATATAATCGATCGAAAAAGTTCCCAAGCTTACGTTATAAAGCTGTTTAAAAAAATAATAAAATAACGGGCAAATAAACAAAATATAATAATTACTTTTATAACCGAAACGGAATTACTATCCTTTATATAAGCTGTAAAAAAAACCTTATTTAACTTTCGACTAATTAAAAAACTGGGAGTTACCTTAAATACTGGACCGTTAAATATATAATACGACAATTAATAAACGATACGGCTTATTAACGCCGACATTGCCCTGTTACAAACAAAATTACGGCACGTAAATATATATAACTACTAGCTACGAAAAGCCGTAAAAAAAAATTTAATCAAAATGGATTATACGCCTACGGGCGATATATTAACTAATGAACTAACTAAAGCCCTATTACGCAAACCGTTTAGGTACTTTAAAAAACAGCTAAAACTAATAGATATTATAGAAGCCCTCGAACGGCGGAAAAACACCCTACGAATAATTTCAAAAAAAGAATTAGCTAATCAGGAAAAATTAATTACCGGAAAAAAAGTTAAATAAAAAACTATAGCTCTAGGAAATAATAATATATAACGATCAACGCCATAAATGCTTTAAGGCGTTAAAAGGGTGTATCAGTTAGCAAAAAGTACCAAACGCACCCCATATACGGAAAGGATCCTTCTAATCGGAAAATATATATTCCGTTACTAAGCTACAGAAAAGCTGTACGCGTACGAGAAACACACGCAATTTAGCCTAATACAACAACACAACTGATGTCCCCTATATCTGACAGGATTTAAACCAGCTGTTTCTTAAGACTAACCAAAACAGGGTGCCTAAGCCTGTCGTAATTGAAAAAGACACCCAGGCTCGCGACCACTAAGCTATTGGGCCATTATTACTTTATATAATTTTCAAGCTTTTTTGCAATTAAATTCTAGTTTTATATAACGACTGAGCTAGTTAGCCAACTATTAAACCTAGTCGTACGGTTTATATTAGCAGTCGTATCGTAAAAATTTAAGTACAGAATTATACTAGTTATTATTAAAAATAATAAAAGTAATTTACGTAATTAATTATTAAATTACAAGCTGGTTATTTATTAGATTATAAAAGAAGTAATAAATAAATATGTTTTAATTTAAATTCGCTAGTTTATTATCGTTCGCGCCGGCTTACCTAGCTTATTATAATTTTAAAGGTAAGTTTTCTTACTCCGAATAAGTTATTCGATTCCAGTTACGTAATTTCTTAGCGCTTAGTTAAAGTTTTTACTTATTTAACTTCCGACCGTTTATAACAGGCTAAGTTTTATTAACTCGTAATACGATTTCCTTTTTTTTAAGTTTTTATTCCTAAAGATAATTAGTATACTTTAACCTTTTAAGTACGTTTTTCTTTTTTTCTAACTTTCTTTTATTATAATTAACCGTTTTGTAAAAAAGATTAATATAACGAACCTGTTATATAACTACTTAAAGGTATAAGTAATATCCGAAATAAGGTCTTAATTTACAGATATATTACCACTAGATTAGAAAAGTCTCGAAAGACGGTCGGATTACGTAAAAGAAATAATTTCCATAAAAAATTACGTAATCGAAAATATTTAACGGTAATCGAATTAAACTCTGGTAAATATAGCTAAATACCTATTATTATTACTTAGTATTAATTAAATTAAAAATTAATAAGTTATAATAAATTAAGTAAAATATATACATTCGTTATTTTTATAATTTAAATAATATTAACTTATAATATAACTGTTACAGGAACAGGGGTTCCTGTCTTAAGGGGAGCCAGCCTTTAGGGTTTAGCGCGAGCCTGTTACGGCTAAATTCCGGACGGAGTGCTTGGCTTGCTTTAGGTGATTTAGGTGATTTAATGGATTGATTAGATTATATAGATTACGTAAATCTATGGTATATTTATTTAAGAAAAGATAGATATATATTAAATAAGTTTCTAGTATAAATAGTATTTATTTAGTTTCGTTTTTTACTTATTAATTTAAGGTTTTAGTTAAAAGTAATTATATCGTTTTTTAATTAAGGGAAAAGTATTTTAAAAATTTTTACCGAATAAATTATTAAATTATTATTCGTTTTATTATTACTTGCAAATTAAAACTTTTTTCGGATATTGCTTATATTTTTAAGTAGATGTATAATAGGTTCGGTATATTTTAATAGCTTTTTAATTAATAGCTGATAAATGATTTATTGCTTAGTTAGGGTATAAGTTTTGTGGAATTTAGTACAGACGATGGTATAGGATAACGTTTAGTAGATAGATAATATACCCGATTTCCGTTATTAGCTAGTAAGGAGCCCGTAATTGGATTAAATAATTTATTACTTTTTGAAGAAGTTTTCCGATTAATTAATAATATAGTATTATTTATTATTTAGTTTTAGGGAGGTTTTTTTTTTAACTTTAACAGTTTATTTCCGATTTTAAGGAAATTATTAAGGTTTAGGGCTAAAAACCCGAAGAAGAGGAGGAGGTTAAGGAAGGATTAGAAAAGAAGTATAAAGCGAAAAGTTAGAAAGGTAAGGAAAAAGTATTTATTTTTTCATAAAAAGTTAATTATTATGATAAGCGAATTTTAAGCTTTAAAAAAGGAAAACTCTAAATTTATTTATTAGTAATAATAATAAAAGTTTTCGATACTACCGTTGCTTAATATAAACTAGTCCCGAGAAAATATAGTTTTACTTTTTGCTTATTACGGAATATTTAATATTAAGGGTTATAAATTAATTTTTTTTAAGTTTTATAACGGATTTATAACTGTGGAAGGATTTTTAGTTTAGGTTAAATTTTATTTAAAGTTTTACGAAAGTTTTTTAATAAAGGATTATTAAAAAATAATAGCCGTTTTTTAATTACTTATAGGAAAAGTTTTTTTATAGTTTTGTCAGGATACGCGGTGCTAATCTGACTGTTATTAATATCAAGATATATGTATTACTTAGTTGTATCTAAAATGTATTTGTTCTAGGTGCAAAAGATTAGTTAAAAAGGTAGGTGCGCTGGATTTACTTAAAACGCGTTTAGGTAAGCGTTGTACGGGCCAACCAACCCTGTTGCATGCTAACGTACCGAATCCCAATATGCCCTTTTGCGTTGTATATGTATTCGAAAACTTTAGGAAAAACTTTAATTAATACGTTTGGGAATTAAACCTTAACTCCTATGTAAAAAACCGATAAAAAACTGATAAAAAAGTAATAAAAAATAATTTGTACAGTTCGGAATTAAATTTTTAACTTTTTGCGCGAAAAGCTAGGTTATGCGTTGTATTAATCCACTGTATTAAATAGCCGGTTTTTTTATTTTACCGTTTCGTTATAACTATACCGGGCTATGGGATTTACTTTTCCCGAAACGTTTCGGACCAGGTTAGGCGTTAATATGGGAAAACGCTTTATTTCGCCAACCTGTTACGTTGTAAGTTTTATAACTTTAAAAATCGGATTTATTTTTTAACGGCAATATTAATAAATAATTAAGATTATTATTTTTGGGGTTTTTTTTTATAAAAAGTTATCAAGTAAAGGTTTTTTTCCGGTTTATTAAGGGATATTAATTAATTATAAGTTATATATAAGATATTAACGTTTTTAGGTAAAGATTAACGTAAAGGGTTATGGGTAAGTATAAACAGGTAATTTTATAAGAGGTTAAAACTTTAAAACTAATAGGTAAACGGATGCTTTCGGGTAATCGTAAAAAAAATACCGCGGTTATCGTTTTCAGTAACGAAAAACAGGTTTTAATAGGGGAACGCTTTTTTTCCCGTATAAAAGGAATTTAACGGGATTATTTTTTTGTTAATTACTTTAACTAAATTTTAAATATTTTTTAAACGTTTTTAAAATTTAAGTTAATAACAAATTTATTATATGTTATTTTATTTAATAATTTGATAAATCCGTTAATAAGGTTTTTTACGTTTTTAACGTATTTAATTTTTATTCGGCTTTCTTGGATTTCCTGGCGTATATAATGGTATTTAATACGTATATAGCGTTTTTTTCGTAATATGGCGTTTTCCTTAACTTATTTTTTCGTACCGTTATTATTTTTAAAAACGGTAATAAAGCTTTTAGGTATAAGGCTAAGTTTTTCGAAAAAAATCCGTACGTTTATTATTTCGGTAACTGCAACGCCTAATATTACGTATTTAATTTCCGAAGTATATTTTATAATAACTTACTATCGTTTTAATATTTATACTACCGGGTTTTTTATTATAAATAAAACGTAACCGGTAATAAATTTAACTGTATCGGAATTATTTATAAAGCTTATATTAATTGCCATAAAAAACCCTAATTTGTTATAAACGTAATAAAGGTGCTTTTTGTTTAGTTTCCGGTATCGAATAAACAGTTTTAAAGTTTTTTTTAAATACCTTAAAAAACGTTTAATATATTTTCGATATTTAAGGGACGGGTTATTTATAAACCGTACCTAGGTAAACGTTATAAACGTTATATTTGGTTTAATTATATAACTAGACAAGTTAAATTTATTAACAAAATTAACGTAATTAAAGATATTTTATTTATTAACTTTATTTTTATAACGTATTATGTAATTTAAAATATTCCTTAACGAAAAAAGTCGGTTTTACCTTTATATTATTAATACCTAAGTTTACTAACGCCTTATTAATATATTATTTTTAATTAAGGCGGACGTTACTTATTTTAAACGATCGAACGATACGGATATTAAGGTACCAGTTTACCGTTCCGAAATCGTTTATCGGGACGTTACCGGCGATAACGTTTGCTATAACCTTTAGGCGTACTTTATTAAAGCCGAAAAATAAGAAATTATCGACGTATAAAACGATTACGTTACGGGTTTTCGCGTTAAGGTATATCGTATTATCGGATAATAACGGCTTAAAGCTATATTTATTAAATATCGTTCGGATTTTCTTTTGCTATACGGTACCGGCTTACTTTAATTTATATAAGGGGTTTATTAATTTAATAATTTTTTTAAACGCAAAATTAAAACGTTATCTTTTATCTAGATATATGTCGAAATATTCCTGTAATATAAGGAAACGTTTTATAAAAATTTGCTTTTCTAGATTACCGTTTAAATAAATAACGATAAAATCGATTTGTTAAATATACCACTTTATAAACGTTACGAATATTATAAGGATTTGCTAATATACCGCACGTATAATAATTACAGCTATTTCGTTATAATCGATTTCTTTTCGTTAAGTAAAACCATATACGACGATACGAACCTTATATTTTTCTAATTCGCCCGTTAACGTATACTTTTTTTTAAAAACCTATTTAACATTTATCAAATAACCCTTAATAATTTTAATTATTAATTTAAAGGCAAAAGTTCCCCGTTATAAGTTTTTCTTAATTTCTTTATAAATAGCTTTAAACCATATATCCCATTTAGGGCTAGCTATAGTTTTCTTAAAATTAGGTCCGTCGCTATCCATATTAAACAGGCGGTAAATGTTATTATTAAACATATTACGTACGTATATCTATTCGTAAATTTGTTAAACTGTATTACGGTCGTTTAAATTTCCGTAAAAGTTATTTTCCGATTCGTTAAAAAAATTAAGGTTATAAACGCCCGGATAAGAATTAACGCTTTTTTAAGTTAAGGCCGTTATAATTTCGGGATTTTTATTAAGTACCTTATATATATATAATTCGGGCTTAATTTTTTTCGGTTTATTTCGTTTCCGTTTTACGGTTTTCGTTTCGTTATCCGTTTAATCGTTTAATATAACGTTATTATCATAGTTATAAACGTTAACGCCTTTTTTTTAAAGTCGGTAACGGAGTTTACGCTATATATAAAAAAGTAAAAACCTTATAACGTTTTTCGGGTCGGGTAATTCGTCCTTTTTACTTATCGTATTTGTTTTTTCGTAAATTCGTATATATAATATAACTAAAAAACAACCGCCCTTTAGTAACCAGATTTTATAGTTATAAGTATCTTAATAACCTAGAAATAAACCTTTAATACCTTGTACTTCCAGTTTTTTAACTTTAATTCGATAATTCTCGTCGATCAGAACCGTATAACGATTGCCGATAATACGTAAATACGCGTTATCCGGTTTATTTATCTGCTTTTTATCGCCTAACGCCCGATTATAATATTCCTATAATATAATATAATTAACTATAAATTATTTAATACGATTTAACGTATAAGTTATCGTTTTTATAACGTAATCCCAAAAACAAATCGGGATATATATCTAGATAACCGTAACGCAAACGTTATTTTGAACAATTTATATATT
The DNA here is from genome assembly GCA_004155055.1 of Monosporascus sp. CRB-8-3. Classification (NCBI taxonomy): domain Eukaryota; kingdom Fungi; phylum Ascomycota; class Sordariomycetes; order Xylariales; genus Monosporascus; species Monosporascus sp. CRB-8-3. The sequence goes on along the minus strand of QJNZ01000124.1, from coordinate 31,437 downwards.
TCGCTCCGGGATACCGTTTTAGTATTAATTATAAAAGCTGAAATTAACCAATTTAACTCCTTCGGTATTACAGAAAATCTCAAACAAACCCATTCCGAACTTCCTCTTTTTATTAATGCGAAAAGTTTTAACTATTTTATTATTTAGGGCTAACCTGGTTTTTACGTTCGTTATATATAAACAAAAATGCTATTACATTTCGTCCTTAATCTTATACGCTTTAAAAACACGGTAACGATTAACGTCGTTTATAATTAAATTATAATACGCGTTATTATTAATAATAACGGGTTTAATTTAGCTTACGTTATACCAAAATAACTCCTTAACGTATATCCCTTTTTTTAAAGGTTTTTCAAAAATATCTTAATAATTTTAACTCGATTATAAACTTTACAAACGATCGGTTCGATATTTGTTTCGTTTAGGTTTATCCTTATAATTATCTTAATAATCTATTTTAACCGTTTATTGCTAAAATAACATAAATAGCAATACCAAAAAACGAACTTCTTTAATATTACTTTTATTACTAAAACCTTCCTATTAATAATAAAAGCCTATAAAATTTTTAATATTTCGTCTATTTTACTTTATGCCATTTTTAGCGCATATCCCTATTAGGTTTCGTCGGTTAAACCGTTTACGGAAAGCTCCTTTCGTCCGTACGTCCAGAAAAAAAAACCCTTTTTAAGGATGTCTATTATAATTAACTTCGTACCGTTATTATTAATCAAACAATTCCGGTTAAAATATCCTTTTTATCTATAAAAAATTTCGTTAAAGAAAATTCGTAATAGGAAAATTAGCACGTATAAGGTATATCGTAAAACGATCGAATTACACTCGCCTTTAATCCCTTTAAAATCCCAATTAACTATGCCGATTATCTCGGCTTAAACTAGTCCTTCCCTAATAATAATTATAAACTTTTTATCCCGTATATCTAACAATTATTTCGGAAAATAATCCTTAACGTTATTTATAATAAATATATTAACTCCCGAATCTCATAATATCTCGTTACGGTTCTTCTTATATATATTATATAATTAAAAAATCAAAGTTCAGAACTTATCTCGTATATATTCGTTTTCAAATTCCTTACTAAAGCTCTCCGTAATCGACTTTATACCTACTTTTAAACGTAACGTACCAATATTTCCAAATTTAAACCCTTCGGGGTACTATACGTCGCCTTCCTAAATAAAGGCGGCAGCACCCTTTAAAATACTATCCTGCTACGTAACACGCTTAACGTTTTCCATAACGCAATCGAATAACTTCATAATCTCTTTTATTTCTAATTAATCAACTTCTACAATATATCCAACTTAATATCTTTTAAAAAGTTAATTATACAAATCCTTAAAACCGTTTAAAATAAAATACGCCTTTAATAAACGCTACTAGTTATTAACGTTATTACTATTATTATTATTATTATTATTAAACCTACCGTTATTACCATTTCGTCCGTTATTACGTTAACCGTTCTATTAATTATTATTATTCTTATCTTTCTTAGGCTTTCGGCAATCCTTAGTTAAATAACTATACTTCCTACAATTCTAACAAAAGGGCTTATCTTTAACGTTCCATAAAAACTTATTACCGTTATTCTTCCCTTTATTATTATTATTACCTCGGATATTATAACTTTAGTTTTTAAACTTATTATTACTATCCCCATTACCCTTAACCTTTTTTACTTGGTAATAAAACTTGTTATTAAAATTATCCATTAAACAATAAACTATATAATCGGTTTTACGGAATACGGAATTTATCATTTAACACTAATTACCTACCTTATCCTTAACGACAATCAAAAACATAATAACCTATTAATCTTTACCTAATTTTATACCGCATTCTTTAATTTTACAAATTAACTTTTAAAATTTCGTAATAAAAATAACTAAATCTTTACCGTTATAACGGTATTAACTTAACTCTTTCCAAAAAAAGCGTTAACGGGTTTTTCCAGTCGTAACATAAATCTTACGGAAAATCTTTAACATCTTTAAACTTTTTTTAATTCCGGTAATAAATTTTAAAAACGCCTAATATATCGTTTTAATAATTGCCTTTGCCAAACGCAACTTATCAAAAATAAAAAACTTTATTCTTTTTTCGTAACTTATCTTTTCAAATATAAGGTTTAAAACGTTTTTCCAAAATTCCCAATTTTTAAAGCCCTTTAAATAATTTTCTTTATCTAAAGCGAAATTAAAACGTTTTTAACGGAAAACGGAATCCTTTTTCTTAAACTTCTTTTTTTTATCTTTCTTCTTCTTATTTTTCTTATTACAATTATAATAACGTTTTTTCCGATTATCGTTATTCGAATCGCTTAAATCGCTTTCCGAATCCAAATCTAAATTTAAATCCAAAAACGATAACGAAAAACTAAACGATAAAAAGGAGCCATTACTGCTTCCTTTACCGTTACTGCCCTTTCCGCCATTACGTTTACCGTTACCTCATAACAAAAGCGAAAAAAATAATAACAAAAACCATTTCGATAAATATAACAATAACGTTCTTATTCGTAAACCGTTTATAACCAGGTTCCGCCAAAAATCTGTAAAATCCCTTAAAAAAAAAATATTTTCTTCGCCTTTCCCTTTTTTTTAAACTTTTCATTATATTTTAAATTTTTAATAACAATTTTAAAACTCCCATTAAATATTTCAGTCGGCTTTAAAAATCCCGGTTTTGCTAACGGGCCATTACTAAGATAAAAATCAACTTCCTTCGCCAGCATCGTTTTAAAACGTTTAAATTTATCCTTATACAGGTTACTTATAACATAAATTCGTTAAAATTATTCCTTTAAGACCCGTTAATTTTACTTAACTAATTAACGTTATTTTCGTTTAATAACTGCTTTATTAATTAATAACTTAACTTACTTACGTAAATACTTTATCTTTGCGTAAAAATATTTCTTATCAAAATAAAACTTTAATAAATCCGTAAAAATATCCTAAAATCTTAAAGTTTCCCCTTATTAAATAACGCAAAAATCGTATAAAAACATTAACTAATCGTTTTAATAAAATTCCATTATATAATACACTTAACCGAATAAACTCGTTCTCGTAATTACTGCCAATTATTTTAACTCTAAGCCGGTTAATTAAAATTTCGTAACGCATTAATTATAATCTCGTAACGATATACTGCAAATAACAAAAATAAAAAAACTTCTATTACAATTCTTTTTCAAAAAAACCAAAAAATACTACCATATTAAAATACGCAGTACTAATCTAACTGTTATTAATATCAAGATATATATATTACTTAATTATATCTAAAATATATCTGTTCTAGGTGCAAAAAACTAGCTAAAAAAATAAGTACGCTAAACCCACTTAAAACGCGTTCGGGTAAGCGTTACACGGGCCAACTAACCCTGTTATATACCAACGTACCGAATCCCAACAAGTTTAAACTTATTATACGGGATTACTTGTAGAATTTCCCTTATATATTTTCGGATATTCCTAATTATATTTTTAACGAATATAAATATTTCGAAAAGAAGATATAAATTTTGTTTAAAAATTTAAATAAAAAATAATACGTAATTAAATAATTTTTTTTTGTTAAATTAAGTTAATAACGGAATATATAATTAAGTTTAACCGTTTAGTAATAGTTTTTAATTTGCCGGAAAACGCGTTGTTTTATTTTTATTATATCAGTTTAAAGGTTTAAGTTAAAAACTAATTATATATAGAACTTAAAATAGGATTTTCCGTCAAATATATTAATAAAGTTACTATTACCGATAAACAAATTTTTGATTAATACCTTAAAAAAAGGAATTAGTAAGCGAAATAAGGATAAAAGTTCTAATAGCCGAATTAAAAAGGATAAAAGCAAGTTTTAAAGGGAAGCGAGTACCGTTTCGAAAAAGCTAAAGAAAGATAACTTTAATATAAAGTGTTTTAATTATGGCAAAAAGGGATATTTTAAAAGCAAGTGTTGTTTTTTTTCTACAAGGAATTTTAAAAAGAGAGGGATTTCTTAATTTTAAAAAAAAGTTAAAACGGCTAAATAAAAAACAGATAGTAAGGTAAAAGAAGAAAAAAAAGAAGTTAGTTCGATTTTTTTTAGTTAAAGTTTATTATCGTTATAACTATTTAAATTTAAAATAATATCTTAAAATATAAGGATTGTTTTATTTGTTAGTATTTTAGGGTTAAAGTTTATAAGTATTATTTAAGATAAACGATTTTTAAAATAGTTATTAAGATAAGATACTTTTGTTACTTTAATATATAATAATATAGAATGCATAAAACTGACGGCTAATTTAGGTTAGATTTTAGAAATTATAAATAGTTATTTTCGAAGCTTTACGAGCTCTTAAAATATATAATATACCTAAAGAAATTTTAGATAAATTCTTATAACTTATTACCTTTTTTCTCCTGCTATCTTAATAATTACTTTATTTATTTCCAAGTTAAAAAGGATAATAACTGTTAACCCGGATAGGATAAGAAAATATTTACCGAACTTAATAATAAGTGAAAATATATCGAAATTTTACGATAACTAAAATACCTTAGGTTTTATTATTTATATCCCGAGTTAAAACGAAGTTAAAAAGTTATATCGTAAAGATATATATGTTATTTTCCGATATTTTATATTTAATAAAAACTCTTAAATATAGGAACATTCTTTTCGAAAGTTTATTTTTTTAACCTTACGATTTATAAAATAAAGGATTTAAAACCCGGTTAAATAGGAAAGATTATCCTTAAATGTAAACATAGCAAGAAAACCTGGTTCCGGTATAGGAATAATTAATGTATTAAACATACCGTTAAAAAGGTTTGCGAATAAAGATTTATTTAAATTGGATAGTTTTAAAAGTTAAAAAATATCCGAAATTTTCGAAATTAGGGTATGGAAAAGACTTTATTTACAAAATTTTATGCGAAATAATTAAAGGAATACGTAATTAGATTAAGATTTTTTTTAATATAAAAATAAAATATTTTAAGTTATAATTAACTTGAGTATAAAAAATAATTTTATTTTTATAATAGCAGTAGAAAAGTATTAAATTTCTTAAAAGTATAAGTTAAAATCTTATAAGTTATATATAATAAACGGTAATTTGTTTATTTACGAAAATAAAAAGGTTTTTCGAAAAACGAAAAAACTTTTTATATAAATATAAGGATATTAAAAATAACTTTCGCTAGATATTGCCGATATCTTTAAGTATAATATTATCTTAGGAATATTATAATTGCGTTTTAATAAGTTTTATATTAATTAAAGAAGTTAGTAATTTTTCTGGGGTAAGTAATTAGTATTTCTAATAATAGAAAAATAAATTTACTATTTAATAAGAAAAGATAAAATTTCGGACATTATTATTATAATACCTTTTAAATATTATAAATTTTCTCCCTAAAGGAGACGTAACCGTAAAACTAAATTAAACAAATAAATAGATTATATTATCAGTTATTAAGCTTTATTAAACCCTAACCTTATAGGTATTTTATTCCAAGGTAATTTCAGACTGCTTAATGATGCCCCTATCGACGACCATTTTTAACGGAATTCTGGACGGTTTTTGTAATCCGGAATAACCGGATAAATTATCGTTTGTAATTTTCCAGTTTATATCGATTTAAAAGTTAAATTTCGACTTTTTCAAATCTGTTATTATTATTTTTTAGTTTTGTTAATAATTTTTTTATAAACCGGATATTTTTTAATATAAGTTTGCGTAAAAATTAATTATTTCCGTTATTTTAAATTAAATCGTATTTAAAAATTAAAAGTAAAATCCGATTTTTTTCGGATAAATTATTAATATCGATAAAAATATCGATATATTTTATTCGGCCGATTATTTTATTTAAATCGGGTAATTTAATCGAAATTATTTCCGTCGAGATTCCGGAAATACGGAATATTAAGATTTTATATTCGGATTTGGCCGGTATATTTAAGTTATTTTAATTAATAAAAATTTAAAAAGCCTTAAAATTAATCAAGGTTAAAAAAAATCGTAAAACTGGCAAAGGGTTGCAAAGTAACCATTTTATACGGACTTAAAATTTATTGCGAAAAACTTAATATCTCCTAAGTTATTATTTAAAATTCCCCTTGCTAAACCGTAAAAGGCATAAGGTTTATTAGGGTCGAAGTTTATCGGCATTACGTAATCGGTTTCGAGATAAGATTTTTCGCAACCGAAGTATAATTTATCGTTACCGTAAAAACTATTAATAATTATCGTATTCGAAAATATTAGGTAAAGTATTTAACGTGTTAATTATTAATATAATTACTTTATATCTTTAGCTTAGCCTAGATAATACGGCTTGAACCTAACGACCTTGTAAATATTATAAATTTAAGAAATTATTTAAAAAACGAATAAATTATAAATTATTAAAACATATTTAATAGAATTATAAAATATTTATTAAAAAAAAAGCAATATACCAAGTTTTATAAAATATATTATATAAATCCAAAAAAAAATAAAAGCTTTATAAAAAAATATTTCATAAAATTTAAAATAAGGATATATATAACCTTTTATATTACTAACCGGATACCTTGTAATTATAGTACCGAAAATTAAAAACGGTAAGTTAAAAATCGGCCAAAACGGAAAACTTGTTTACCGATAAATAATTAATTATCGATAATTAAACGATAATATTATTAAAAATAAATACCCTTTAACGTTAATAAATATTATAAAAAAATATTAATAAAATTAAATGATTTACAAGCTTTAATTTAAAAGAAAATACCACTTTATCCGCGTAATAAAAGAAATTAAAAAATTATTTTCAAAATAATATACGGGTATTATAAGTATAAAGTAATACCTTTTAAACTTATTAACGCCTCGGCGAGTTTTCAATATATGGTTATAATTATCTTACGTAAGATTTTAAATTAATTTGTTTTTGTGTACCTTGACGATATATTCGTTTATTCCGAAAGTTTTAAAAAATATAAGAAATATGTAACCTTAATAATAAAAACTTTAAAAAAAGCAAACTTTTTAGTTAATATAAACAAAAATATATGGCATATATAAAAGTTAAACTGTTTAAAATTTACCTTTATTTTTAAATAAGTTAAAATCTAAAATTCCAAATTAAAAGGAATTAAAAACTAGCCGATTTTTAATAAAGCGATCGTTATAAATATTTAGCAAATTTTAGGATTTACGGGTTATATACGTAGTTTAGTTAAGAATTACGGAAATATAACCAGGCTTTTAACGAAATTTATTATTAAGAAATATATTAGAAAAAAGTTTAAATTTTTACCGGAAATTAAAAAAGCATTTTAAAAATAAAAAAACGTAATTATTAAAGAATTTGATATAAAGATGTTAAATTCGGATAAAAAAAATATTTAAAAACGGACGTATCGGATTATGGTTTAAATATTATTTTAAAGTAATTAAAAAATAACGATAAGTAATACCTAGTAACGTATTATTTTAAGGTATTTCGAAATATAAAACTTAAATACCCGATTTACGATAAAAAGTTATTAATAATTATTAACGCTTTTAAAAAATAAAAATTATTTTTTAACGGAATTAAAAAAAAATTCGGTATTTATTTTAATTATAAAAACCTTACCTGATTTATAAAAATACAAAAATTGAACAAATAATATAATACTTAAATAAATTTTTTATTAAAATTTAACTTTAAAATATATTATATTAAAAAAAAACATTTAAACGGATATCCTTAATCGTAAAAGTAATGATAACTTTAAAATCCTTAAAAAAAGCATATAAATATTATAATATAACAAAAATAGCACGGTATAGTTATATAAGATAATTAAAAAACTGACCTTAGAACTTTTAATACGATTCCGGAATTCCTATAATTTAAAAAAATAAAAAAAGGTCCAGCAGCTAAAAAAATAACCAAAAAATTAATTACTATATTATAGTAAAATTTATATTTTTAAAAATTAACAAAAGTAATTCGTAAAAAAATTTTACGAAAATTTATTATATAGATACTAAAAAATCTTTAAAATTACACGATAACTATAAGAAAAATATAATTTCTTTAAATTACGTTAAGTTATTAAAATAATTATTAAAAATTATAATACTTGTAATAAAATAAAAATAGCTAACGTACCACACAAACTCGCGAGCCGCACAAATTCGCAAACCGGCTTTTAGCACTTTTCAACAATTAATCCAAATAACTTAATTACAACATATTTAATTAATTTAAATCAACGGTATTCTTTTTCGCTAGACGTATCTATAACTCCTTAACAAATATACGCATATATTAAGGCCCGTTACGGACGCCGTTTTGCCCTTAAACCGCCCCCTAACCCGTACGTAACCAATTACCCCCTAACGTATCCAAACCAATATTACCCTTATTCCGCAAATATTAAAACAGACCGATAAAAAACCGATTACCGACCGAATTCCTAATTTATATACGCGAATATTTTTTATCCGGCTTTAATACGTAAAAAATATTCGCAAAAATACGTTATATAAAAATTTATTAAACGGCGCGTTATAAGGCTGCGGGATAAGGTTATAAGGCTTATTAAGGTACGTTAAAAGGCGCGTCGGGGGCATGTCGGAAAATATATCGCGGTATTTGTTGCAGTAACTATTCGAATTTACGTATTTAAAAGTTTTTTAATAAAAAGGAATACTTATTATATAAAATAAACATATTTTTTTAATCGACAGAAAAAATAGTAATAAAAATAAGTTATTAATAGTTACTGGAAATAATCGGTCGTATATGGATTAAAAAAACCAAAAAACAAAATAACGTCCGTAATAAATCTTGGGATATAAATACACTTATTAAAAAGTTATAAATACGTCTAGCGAAAAGGAATACCGTCGATTTGATCAATTGGAGATATTATGGTAAAAGTTATTTGGATTTGTTGTTATAAGGTGCCAAAAAACGGCTTGCGAACTTATATAGCTCGCGAGCTTATATAGTACGTTAGATATAAACCTTATAAATTATTATAACTTACTAACGTTTTTAATAAAACGTAAAATATTATCGTTTGAGATTTTATTATTAATCTTTTTAAAAAAAATTCAATTATTAAAGTTAAATACGACGAAGTATAAATAGTTATTAACAAACTTACTAAATATAGGTATTTTTTATTTTTTAAAGGAAATATAATAATAAAATAACTAACTTACGCCTTTATCCGAAATTACTTAAATAAATATAAAATGCCGGAAAAAGTTATTTCCGATAAAGATAGACTTTTTAATTTTAAATTCGGTATTAATTTTTTTAAATAAATTAATATTAAACTTAAATTTTTAATAATATATTATCCCTAAATAGATAATTAAATAAAACGATTTAATTAAACCTTAACATAATCTTTCCGAAATTATGTTAATTATTAATAAAATAATTAAGTAAAATTTTTACCTTTAGTATAATTAATATATAATACCTTAATTAACGAAAATATAAATATATCCCCTTATATAGCTATATATAGCTATAACATAAAAGCTTAATAACTAAAATAGCTAGTTGTTAAAATATTAAAAATTACTATAATTACTTTTAAAACCGAGATATTAATAACAGAAATTAAAATAATTTAAACCCGCCTCCGAAATAAATTATAATTTCTTTAACAAAAAATAGCTAGATATTATAATAAAAAAATAAATTTTATCTATTACGTTAAAAATAAAACGTAACCTCGAACGTTTTATAAATTAAAACAAAAAGATTTAACGATAAGTTTAACTTTAAAAAATTTGGTTTATTTAAAATTAACGAAATTATTTCGAAAACTAATTACCGGTTAGCGTTACTTAAAACTATAAAAATATATCCTATTTTTTATATTTCCTTACTTAAATTAATACTTAAAAACGCTTTTTTAAAATTAAATATAAAACTCGAAAAAAATATTAACAAGTATAAAATCGAGAAAATACTAGATTCTAGAATAATCAAAAATAAAATCCAGTATTTAATTAAATAAAAAAAATTTAAAAACCGTTTAACTACTTAACGAATACGATAAATCTAATTAAAACGTTTTACTGCTAAAATCCTGACCGATTATTTTTAACGCGGCTAAAATTACGGGTAATAACGGTCCCCTATTTAAATTTAACCTTACGGTATTCCAATCGAAAGAGGTAAACGCCTTCGTAAACGCGTCCACCTTAAAAATAAGCTATGCTTATTCCGTTTTTATACGTTATTATTTTTCCTTTAATCTTTCCTATTTTTTTAATTAATCTAATTTATAATTTTCCTTTAAAATAGCAAAGGCTTTTTTTTTATAAAACGTTTTAGTTAATTAAGAAATTTTATTAACTTATCCTTTATTTCGCGTTATTTTTATTACAGACGCTTACGCTTTTTTCCGATTTTTATTAGGGAATTTATAACTAATATGTTATAAGTTAAACGCTGATAATAAGTACAATACCTATAACTTAAAATATCGGCTACGTAAAAACAATCCGATTTTCTGAAACGAATATAGTTTAAATAAAAAAGAACCTTAAAGCTAAACTTTTCGATAAAGTTTACACGGTTATTACGCGCTTCGCGTTAGTTTAATTAAGGTTTTCTCTTTTTTTTTCAAATACGGTTTATTATAATAAAATTAACTAAAAACCCTTAAAAACTTTTTCCGATTTACTAAAAAGGGTTACTTACGGTTTTTATCTTTAGGACAAAAAGTCTTAAAAAAGGGAGATAATATTATAAAAATAGGGGTTCCTATGTTAAAAGGAGCCAGCTTTTAAGGTTTAACGCGGGCTTATCACGGTTAAACTCCGGACGGAATATTTAGCCTGCTTTAGGTAATCTAAGTAATCTAATAAATTAATTAAATTATATATATTACGTAAATCTATAATATACTTACTTAAAGAAAAATAGATATATAATAAATAAGTTTCCTATATAAATAGCACTTATTTAGTTTTGCTCTTTAACTATTAATCTAAGCTCTTAGCTAAAGGCAACTATATCGTTTTCTAATTAAGGGGAAAATACCTTAAATCTCTTTAACGAACAAACTATTAAATTATTCTTCGCCTTATTATTACCTGTAAATTAAAACCCTTTTCAGATATTACTCATACCTCCAGATAGATATATAATAGCTTTATTATAATAACTTAATTATTTAAAATATTTTTAATATTATTAAACGTAATTAAATTATTTTCGTTACTTAAATTCTTATAATATAACTGTTAATATAAATCGTACGATTTAGGTTTAATAATTAATTAACTTACTTAGCCGTTATATAAAACGTTTGTTAAAAATTTTATTTTATTTTTATTTTTAACGGTTATAAAAGTTATTATTTAATTAAATTCGAAAGTTATTATAAAATTAATAATATTATTATATTTTACATACCGACTTAGCTTTTTAATCGACTTTAACTTTTTAATATTAAAGAGGAGTTAAAGCTATATAGCTGTTATACAGCTGTTGCAGCTGTTGCAGCTGTTCTAGCTTCTTCCAGCTGTTTCTAGCTACATTACTAAGTAGGTCGGCGATGGTCTATATAATGCCGACCTACTAACCTTTGTATGTAGTCTTCTATAGAACCAAAGGAACGCCCGGCATCCTTCTTCCCAAGCTTCTGATTAAGAGGTTCTTGCATATATATACAGCTTTAATAAGCCCTGTCCCAATTTAATATATCCCATTTTCCGGTATTAAAACATATTTATTCGTTATATATTAAAGGTTTTTTATAAGTTATATTACGTATATTATTAAAAAACATTTTGTTACCGGCTTTTACGATACGTTTAAAATTCCTATAATAATTAATGTTATTAAATCCGGATATATAAGAATATATTAGAAATCGCGTCGCAATTTAAGATATTACTATTGTTTTAATTAATCTACGTTATTTTCTTATTATTTTCTATAGGTAGAAACGTGTAAAAAAGCTAGGTCTGGGTTACCTTATTAAAATTAAGCCTTATTTTTAAAATTATAATTACCTTTATAACGTAACTGTAATTAAGGCTTATATTTTAAATACTAACTTATAAAAAACTTGTAAAAATACTTCAATTTTAAAAATAAAACTTAATAAAAAATTAGGAATTTTCATTTTCGTTTAATATATTTTTATATAAATTTTTTAAAATTTATATTAAAAATTTTTAAATAAAATCATAATAATAAATAATAAAATAATAATTAAAAAATAAAATTATATGTAATTTTAAAAGGGGTTTTTAACCGTATATAAATTTTTAAATCGGGGTTAATTTGATTAAAATATTAAAAAATAAAATAAAAATTTCCGATTAATAAATCTTTTTTAACCGTAATAATTTTACGGTTACGATATAATAATTATAACTTATACGGTTAAAAACATAATTAAATAAATTATTTTTAATAAATTTATAATATAATAATATATATAATAATTACGGTATTATAATTATAAAAATATTTCGAATTTAATTAATTTTAATTTTTTTATATTTATAATATAATAATTATAATTTATATAACTGAAAAAGTTATTAAACTGGTTTTTATTATATTAAATATATTAAAAAAATCTGGTATATATTAATACGATCGATAATTATAATTTTAATTTAAAAAAATTAAAAAGTTATATTTATATATAATAGCTTAGATTAAACGCGTATATATAGTTTAATATTTATCGGGTTTAAATTAATTACGTAATTTTTTTTTAAATTTTACATTTTTAAAATAAAATTTTATAAAAATTAATAATTTTATTAAAAATGTATTAAATTAAACTTTTATTTATACTATAATAATTAAAATTATGTTCTTTTAATATAGAACTATATATTTTAATTAATTTAATTTTTGTTTATTTATACTTTATATATTTTTTTTAAATTACTTAAAATACGTATTTTCGTATTAAGTAAACGAAACTTAATTTATTATAATATAAAAAAAAAATTCGTTTAATACGTTGTTAATAAAATTATTAATTTCCTTTTAATTTTTTTAAAAAAGTTTATTACGCAATTAATTTAAACTTAATAAATATAAAAATTTATATATATACCAGATATAAGTTAATATATAGATAAAAGAAATTTGAATTAAAAATATAATTAATGCGGTTAAATTTAAATTTAAAAAATAAATAACCGTAATATTTTAATAATTATAATTATATAGTTATCGGTTATAATAACGTATACCGAATTTTTTAAACATATTTAATATAAAAGAATTTATTTGATAATTTTTTCGGCCGTACGAATTATAATTATTACGTTATAATTATAAAAAATTAAAGTTAATTAAATTCGAAACGTTTTTATAATTATAATTATATAATTATTATATTTTCTCCTTTAAGAAGATATAACCGTAAAACTAAATTAAATAAATAGATAAATTATGCTATTAGTTATTAAACTTTACTAAATCTTAACTTTTTTACAAATTGCCTAATTATACCCCTATCGACGACTATTCTTAACGGAATTCTGGACAATTTTCGTAATCCGGAATAACCGGACAAATTATCGTTCGTAATTTTTTAGCTTATATTAATTTAAAAGTTAAACTTCGATATTTTTAAACCGGTTATTATTATTTTCCAGTTTTGCTAATAATCTTTTTATAAGCCAGATATTTTTTAATATAAGTTTACGTAAAAATCACTTATTTCCGTTATTTTAAATTAAATTATATCCCCTATATTTAACTAATTAAAAAGCATAAAGTTTATTAAGGTCGAAACTTATCGGTATTATGTAATAATCGGTTTCGGAATAAGGTTTTTTGCGACCGAAGTATAATTTATTATTACCGTAAAAACTATTAATAATTACCGTATTCGAAAATATTAGGTAAAGTATTTATTATATTAATTATTAATATAATTATTTCGTATCTTTAGCTTAACCTAGATAATACGGCTTAAATCTAACAACCTTATATAATTATTATATTTTAACTCTAAAAATGTTATAATTAAAAAATATATATTAAGTAAAAACATTGATTTTCTTTTTTAATATTTCTTTTAAATTAATTTCGATTTAAAAGTTATATTTAATTATATTTTTTATTATCTTTTAATTATTTATTATTATTTTATATAAAAATATATTAAATAAAATTAAAAACTCTATATTTTTATAAGGTATTATTTTTAAAATTTCGGTATTTTTACAATCTTTTTATAAGTCGATATTTAAAATATAAGCCCTAGTTATAATTACACCGTAAACGTAGTTATAACCTTAAAATTAAGACTTGATCTCGATAAGGTAAGGTCTAAGCTATATATATATATAAATAGTAGATCTATTACATCCACTTTTCCGTTACCCTAAGAACCTCTTACATTTAATTTATTTAACTATTACATATATCTTAATACGTTTTTATAACTTAAGAGATTTTTAAGGCCGTTAAAATTATTTACAGCTTTGTCGCCGCCCTTAAGCCTTTAAGTTTCCGTTCTAGCGCTTTTATTTATTAATAGCTAACTTGGCATTTTTTAAAAAGCTGGCTATATAAGTTCTTTAAGCAGTTAAGGATAAAGTAAACTTTACTTTAATAAACCTGTTTTTCGTTTTTTTTTTCGGATAGTTCTTAGCTTTATAACCGTTTTCGCTATAATTAAAATAAAGTAATTCGCTCTTTTTATTTTATAAAAGTTTATTATTTCGATCGTTATTTACGTTATAACTTTATTCTTTATTTAATTATTTCTTAGCTTTAATTTCTTTACAATTTTTACTTCGAAATTCGGCGATAAAATAGTTATAAACCTGGCTAATAATAATAGTTAGATACTGGCGAAACGTTCTTTTTATTCGTAACTTCTAACCGGCAGTACCTTTATATTCCTTGTCTCGAATAATATTAAAAAAAAATTTACTAACTAACGTTAATAAATATCTCGATTTTATTATAACAGCAAACTAAACGTTTAAATTCGACGATGTAATTAAACGCAAACGTCTTTCTAAGATTTTATCGAAAAAACTATAGCTAATTAAAAATATCTATTTATTAATTAATACTTTTAGCTTTATATAAACGCTTCACAGTTTTAAATATATTCGTACCTTTTATAAAACCGGTAATAATTATTTTAAACCCTTTTTTAACGTTAATAATAACGGTAACGGCTTATTTAATTTCGTTAATATAAATAAGCTTTACTAAATTACCGTCCCGATAACTAAGCGCTATTAAAGCAACTTAAAAAGCCATTTTTTATATTTCCTAGTTATTACTATTACGGAACCGATTTTTCTTATTAAGTTTAAAGTCGAAATACTTTTAATCGAAGTATATATTTATTTTCTTTATAACGCCGGTATTCGATAATTTAATAAACGCTTTTATAAATTATTTTATATTAAAAATCTGCGCTTAACTATCCGTATTTTTAATTATTATAATTATCATTATTAACGTCACTACTAAATTAATAAATTTCCTTTATTATCGAATAATAAACTTCCTTATTCCTTTACTAACCGATAACTAAACTTCTTACCGTTTTTAAACAGTCCTTTCGGACGTTAATTCCGCCGACGAACCTCTTCCGCTTAGTATTCGGCCGTAATCCGTTACGTTTTACAAACGCTTCTTTTTCGAAACGATTCGAAAATACCCGTAACGACTTTTTTTTTCAAAGCCGGAACTTTTAATTACCGTTACTATTATACGCCCTTTCGTACCGAACTTAATATCTTTACCTTTTTACGCCTATTACGCCTCTCTTTAAACGGTATTTCGAATTACGTATAAAATAAATAATCTTAAATATTAATTAACGGTTAAAAATATTAAAAAAAGAAAATTAAAAAATATTACTATATTAGAAAAAGCGTCGTAATTCGGGATATCGCTATTATTCTAATTAATCTAGGTTATTCTCTTATTATTTCCTATAAGTAGGAAAATGTAAAAGCGCTAGGTCTGGGCTATATATATGCAAACAGTAGGTTTATTATCAGATATAAAGGATATTAGTTATATTGTTATATTAGGCTACGTTGCGTATATTTCTCGTACGTATATAGTTTTTATATAACCTAATAACGGAATATATATCTTCCGGTTAAAAGGAGCCTTTCCGTATATAATGTACGTTTAGCACCTCTTATTAGCTAATACACCCCTTTAACGCCTTAAAGCATTTATAGCGTTAATCGTTACGTATTATCACTTTTTAAAGCTATAACTTTCTATTTAACCTTTCCTCCGGCGATTAACTATTTCTAATTAACTAATTCCTTCTTTAAAATTATTCGTAGGGTATTTCTCTACCGTTTAAAAGTTTCCGTAATATTTATTAGTTTTAATTATTTTTTAAAATACTTAAACGGTTCGCGTAACAGAGTTTTAATTAGTTTATTAATTAGTATATCGCCTGTAGGTATATAATTCATTTTAATTAAATTCCTTTTTACGATTTTTCGTAATTAGTAATTATGTATATTTACGTATCGTAACTTCGTTTGTACTAAAGCGACGTTAGCGTTAATAAACGATATAATTTATTAATTATCCTATTATATATTTAACGGTTTAATAATTAAGGTAACTCCTAGCTTTTTAATTAATCGAAAATTAAATAAAACTTTTTTACGGCTTACGTAAAAAATAATAACTCCGCTTTTGTTATAAAAATAGTTACTATATTTTACTTATTCGTTTATTATTTTACTATTTTTTTAAATAGCTTTATAACGTAAACTGAAAAGCTTTTTCGATCGATCGTATTATCCGTAAAAAAGGCGTTGCTTTAAGTATCTAATAAATTTTCGTTTTCGAATTATAACGTTAAAGTTTTAGTTCCGATTAAATATAATATAACTCGATTAGCAGCTTTATAATATACGTTGCTAAAGTTTAAATTAAAACGGGTAAATCGGGATATGGCTATAAATATATTAGGTCGCGTATTAATCGTTACGTAAAAAATAAAACCGATTTTTTTCTGGTATTTGTTAACAAAACTTAAATAAGCTAGATTAAAATTCGGTAATAGCTTAACGTTAATTATAAGCGTCTTTAAAAAGCTATTTAAACTTTTTTTAAAAATTAAATTAACTAACTTATTTATAAAGTCGAATTAAAATAACCAGATTTTTCTATTAAGTTTATTTTTAATTACTTCGATATTAAGAAATTACTGTAAATCCTTACCTTTTATAAGGGTATACCGTTTCCGAATTTATTAAATTAACTAATTAACGAAATCTTAATTTTCTTTACGATATGTTATTACGATATTATTTACAAAAAAAAATACCCCTTAACGAATAAAATAATAAAGTTTATAAGAAACGGGGCTAAATCTTAATTTTTTAAGCATCCCGGTAAAGTTTTTCTGCTATAATAATAACGATTCCTTTAAGCCGTATAAAACCTTCCTAATTAGGAAAACTTTACTACGTTACAAATATCTTAAAAGTATTTTTATATATATTTTATAAGGTAACTAAGCGTTAACGAAAACGTTAATAACATTATATTATTTCTGCTTTAAATCGAATTTAATTACAATAACGATTAAAATTTTAAATAATTTTTTAATTAAAATAAATACGTATATATTATTACAAACGTTTTTTAATTATTAATTACTTTATACGACAAGACGTACTTTATATTTTTATAACCAACAATATTTATCGAACTTATAAACATATACCTATATACCTTAAAATTTATTTCCCTTTAACAAAAAACTAATTAATAATTTCCTAAAATCGCATTTTTTTATAACTTTATAAGTAAATTTTTTCGGCTTTACGAAATATTTCCCTTAAAAAGTATATACTTAGCTTTTTATAACCTTATGGTAATAATAATAAATCGCGTTTATATATCCGGTTTCGCAACTTAAAAATTTTATATATTTTCATATCGAAATTTTTCTAATTAAAATTACGTATATTTCGAATAATTAACTTTCTTAAATTTTTACAACTTACTAGCTAATTATCGATCGTATTAATAAAATAAATTATTCGTTTTATATTAAACGCAGTTTTTTATATTTTATAATCGTACCGATAATTATTTTTTCGATACGAAACGTACGGAAAACTTACATTTATAACCTATAAGATATCTTCGTTTTCTACTATTACCCTAGGTTAAATAACGTAATAAAAACTTAAAATTACCTTTATTATTTCCGTTAATATAATAATCGTAATAATTATTAAAATAAACGTTAATAAAAGTAATTATTTAAAAAACGGAAATAATTTAAATATAACGGTTATATAAAGATAATTAGTTTTATACGAACAAGTCTATTCTTCCTTATTCCATACGTTTCATACGCTTATACCATTTTGAAATTATTTTTTTTATTTAACCGGTAACTAAATTATTCCGTTTAAGTTTTCGTTTTTTTTATATCTATATATTTAAGTAGCTTAAGCTTTAATCAGATCATTTTACTTATTATAATAACTTTCATAACTTTTTTTCTATAACGTATAAAAGGTTATTTTTTAGGTTTTTAATATTACCTAAAAAAATAACTTTTTCTTTAAACTATACGTTTCGAATAATAATAACCTTATTAATTAACGGGTTTTAAATTTCGTAAATATTCGTTAATCGGTAATTAACTAAAAAGCTAATTTATACTTTAAAATTTAACTTTTAAAATTTTTATTTTTTCTTTATAATGGTAATTATTATAACGTAAGCTATATAACCGTATACTTATAAATAAACTTATTAAGGCTTCCGATTAAATATTATAATACCGTCTTTATACGCTAGGTAAATGTAATAAATTTTATATAAACTTTGCCAAAAAAAAATACATATTTAAAGGTACGGTTATATAAATATATTACTACTTTAAAAATATATATAATTAAAAACAAAAATAACTTAACGTTACTTTATATTATAATCGCTCTTTCTTTAATTACACTTTTTAAACGTTTTATATCCTTATTTTAAACCTAGGTATTCGGTATTAAAAGCTCGAATTTAATACTAAAAAAAGTAATTATAATATATCTCGAAATTAATAATTTTTTAAAATTTCGTTATCGCATTCGATTACTTATAAAAAAACCTTATCCTATTTTTTTAAAACTTTTAAAAAATATTCGAACGTTATAATTAATATATTTTACGTTTAATTCTTAAAGTAGGTATCCTAAATAAAATCTAAATACCTATCGATAACAAACATAACATATTTATATCTTTTAAGTTTTTTTCGAAATTTATAAAATCGATAACGATTCGTTATTTTAATCGGAAAATTTTTTCCTTTAATTCTTCGCATATTTACCTTTTAACTTTCGCCTTATTATATATTTAATATTTAACTGTTATAATACCCTTTAAACGTATTCCTTTTATATAAAACTACAATTAAACGATTATTTTAAGCCCTAAATATCCTAATCCTAAGTACTAAATTATACCGTTACCGATTCGTAATAATCTTGCTATATATAAATTAACGTTTTATTTATAAAATACGAAAATTATATAAAAAACTATTATATTAATATTTTCGATAACGAATTAATTAAATTTATTTATTAACGTAATAACCTTTTAATTATATTTATCTGGAATAAAATTATTAACTTTTCGGTTATTTTATTAATATTTTTTTTTTCGGAATTGCCGGAAAATACTAGGTTATATACGAAATTCTTATAATAAGTTACGTTATATAAACGTAACGCTTTTAAGCCTTTAAAGCTTTAAAACAATATATCTATTTCTCCGTATTCTTTAATTAAAACGAAATTATTCCTTATATATACTCCGTTATTTTAAATCGTTATTTTATAATTTAAAAATTTACTAATAAAGTTAAAAATATATATCGTAAATCCTAAATCCAAAATAAACGAATTTCTTAAGGGGTAAAATACAGCGTTTACCGTATTATATTAATCAAAAATTAAAATGTATGCCAAAACCCGTTTTACTCCCTTTAAGAATTAATTTATTTTTTAAATAATTATTTTTTATATAATTTTCGATAAACGATTAATTTTTCCTTTAAAAATTAATCGAAAATAATTTGATTTTAAATTAATACTAAAATTACCTTACTGGGCTTAAACTTTACTAAAACTTTATGAAGGAACGCGTAAAAATATTAAGATAACGTATATAAAAAATTTAAACACGCTTTATACCAAATTCCTTTTATGTTTAACTCTTAGCGCTTTCGCTTATTATTACTACTATTTCGGCCCGTTTAAAAACCTTTATAACTACCTTATTTCGGCCTATACCCTAAGGTCTTATCTTACGGTTAAAGGTTATTCTTAATCTTTTTCTAATTAGGATTATCCTAATTAAAAGAGTTTACAGGTATCCCGTAAAATATTAAAAACGTTACCTTAATATTTTTAATATAAATTATAAATAAAATATAATTTAATAATTTAAAAGGTTAGCCGTTACTTTCTAATAACTAATCGTATTATTATTAATCTCCGATTTTTTTATTATTTAAAATATAGTTATTCAAATTTTTAAAATAAGAGCCAATATTATATATAAATTATTAACTTATACTACCGTTATTTTTAAGCTATAATCTTTTACCATCTTACGATTTATTTATTTAGTTTCTTTGCCGACTTTAAGGCTTATTTTAGCCTTTTGAGATATTTTCGTTAGGTATTAATTAGGAACTTATTATAATATATTTTACCGGATTTAACTAACTTAATATACTATTTTCATAAGTTTTTTTTTAAAAGAAAAGTTATCTTCTTAATTGCTGGAAATATTAATTTTAAAACCTATTTTGTAAAATCGTTATTACTTTTTTAGAAAATATCGTATTTACGATTTTTATAAATATATGTCGTAAAGTCCTAATTATAGGCTTATTTACTTTCGGTTATTATTTTAAAAGTATTCGTTAAGTAACCGATATTATCGATCTTTTTATAAATTCCTTTAGAAACTATAAATGTAATTAAGGAACCGCTTAAAATATTAGTTCGTATCGTATAACAGATTTGTTTTTTCGGATATAAAGTTATATCAGGTTTTGTTAATTTAATAGGTTACGGAAATAACTAATTAAAATCGATATAATCCCATATATTAAAAACGTACGTTTTAGCCTAGAATTCGCTTTTAAAACGATCCCAGTCCTTAAATCCGTTATAAATAATAAAAAACGTTAATAATACCGTTATTGTTATAATTAATAAAATATACGAATAATTATTATTAATATATAACTTACATCGTCTTAATAATAATTAATCAATTAATAATAACGCGAATTAAGCGAATAAAACTTTTAATTATTAAATATAAGGGATATTAGTTATATTGTTATATTAGGCTAAATTACGTATATTTCTTATACGCGTATAGCTTTTATATAACCTAGTAACGGAACATATATCTTCCGATTAAAAGGAGCCTTTCCGTATATGGTATACGTTTAGCACCCCCTGCTAGCTGACATCTATCACGTCTACCTCTCCGTTACCCTAGGAAACCCCTATACCTAATTCCTTTAGCTATTATACATATTCTAATAGAATAGAATTTATTATATTTAATTTTAATTACATTTTTTAAGTTAAAAGTTCTAGTTATATATACACCGATTATCTTTTTTTAATTACCTTTTTTTATTTCGTAATTTTCTTATTTATAAAACCTTTAAAAATATTATTAAAGAATTTAATAAAAACGTTACTTATAAAAAGAAATTCAAAATTATTAAAATAATTTACTAATAAAAATATTTATATCGGTTAATTTTTTTTTATAAACAATAATTTAATACTTTTATATAAATTTTTTTTAATAATAATTCCCTTTATAAAAAGAATTACGTTTTTAATAAATGCCGGAAAATTATAAGATAAAGAAAGGTGCGACGTTAATTATAAAACTAAAAGATTAGTAATTTTAAACCTTAATTAGAATTTAAACACTTAAATCCACCTTATAAGAGCGTATATAATTAACTACTAGCTATATTATAAAAATTAAAAATATACGTTTTTAAAAAAAAAAGAAAAATACTTAATATAAAAAAGGTAACGTACTACATAAGCGAGCTGTACATATAAGCGAGTTATACACTTTTTGGTACGTCGCGATAACAAATTCGAATTAAACAACTATAATATATTAAATCAATTTAAATTAATCGGATTTTTTATCGCTAAATGCCTTTATATCTTCCTTACAAGTACGCGTATTATATTTAAACTTATTACAAACGTTATATTTCCGTTCCTTCGCCTAAACCTTTTTATAACGACCTTTTTCGGCCGTTATCAACTGCAATTATTTATTATTACCTTTTTTTGTAATTATAAAAACTTATACTTTTTTTACAATAAATATCCCTCCTTTTTAAAAACGTTTATTTTTAATTTTCCGGCATTTACTAAAAACGTAATTCGTTTCGCGAAAATAACCGTTTTCCTCTCGAAAAAAAATAATTTCGTATAAAAGTAATAAGTTACTTTTTATTAAAAAATTAACCGATTTAAATATTTTTATTGGTAAATTACCTTAATAATTTCTGATTTTCCTTTACAAATAACGTCCCCGTCGAATTATTTTAATAACATTTCTAGGAATTTTTGCAAATAAAAAAATAGCAAAATTAACAAAAATAAATGGAAAAAGGGTCAATATAGCTATAACTGGAACTTTTAATTCGGAAAAAACGTAATTAAAATCAAATAAAACAAATTCCGCTTTTGCAAATCCGGATTTAATATTATCGGTTATTATAGCAACTTTAAACGTATTACAAAAACCGGCGATAAAATCTTTCTTAATAATATAAATAACGTAACGTTATATAAAATTTTCGATATATAATAAATAAACATATTTTAATATAAAAAATTAAAATACGTTTAAAGGTTAAAATTAATAAAAAAAATAAGTAAATATATAAAATATAATAATATTATTAGTTTTATAATAATTTTCGTAACCGTTAAAAATAAAAAAACGTTTCGAATCTTTAATACGCATTTTAATATATTTATTAAAATATTTAATTTATTTTAAACTTAGTTTATTTATTATTTAACCGTTTTCGTTTACAGCAATCCTTTAATCGGATAAAAATAGGTTATCTGTAAACTAGCAAAAAAAATAGTTTTTCCCGGCAAAAATAATAAATAAAAATAAGGCCCAGTTTTAAAAATTAACAGCTTATATTATTATAAACCATTCCTTATTTTTTATTACGCCTATTTAAATTTTTTACGTTTTTCGGTATTTATAATTACTATACCTATTACCATAAAAAAACTTATCAAAAATTTTATTTTATTAAAATTATAAATATCTTTTTCCGTAATACCGTATTTCGTAATTATAACCCAAATAAACTTAAATTATTTACGAAATACCTTTAAATTTTCGTATAAAACCCGTTAATAATTTATTTTTCGATTTAAATACGTTTTAAATTCATATTACCATTTAATAAAATTAAATACCTAATTAACCCCGATACGTCCTATAACGCGTTATATAAATAATAAATTCGTTATATTTTTAACGTATTAATGCTAGACGGAAAACGTTTACGTATTTAAATTAAGGATTTATTCGATAATCGATTTTTTTTTAATCGGCGTTAGTTTTCGCAAATTAAAGACGGTATCAAATCGGGCGTATTTGCTATTAATTCGCGTTCTTAAGGTAGTAAATAGGACATTATAAATAAAACTAAGCTTTTTATAACTAAGCTTCGGGTTTCGTTTTTTAACTTAAACGGCTAAATTTATTTTTCCTTTTTTTGTAAGCCGTTTTATATTATAATTATTAAAAAATAAATAATTAAAGTTAAAGAGTTAAAATAATAAAAAAAGTATACAGCTCGTTTATATATACAGCTCGCTTATATAGTACGTTATAAGTTTTTATAAGTAAGAAAATACTAACAATAAAAAATAAAATTAATAAAAGTTAAAAATAATTATAATAAAATACTTAAACGAAAAAACGAATATATAATATTTACGGTAAGCCCGAATATAATACGCGAATTTATAAGGAAGCTATAAAAACGTTTAGTAATAAAAAATCCGATTAATTTAAATGCGTTATTACGAAATGTTAGAAAACGGCTTATTTACTTATATAGCTTACTTGTTTATATAGTACGTTATCTACTTATAAAAACGCGTTATTATTATATATTTCTTTAAATAAATCGGCTAGTAGTAATATAATATTCGTGAATTATAATTGATAAAATAATATATAATAATTTAAGTAAACCCGACGTTTAAATAATAATAATAATAATAAAATTAAATTAATATATTATTTAAATAAAACTCCTTAAGTAAATTAACTTATTAAACCTTTATTATATTATAATTAACTTAAAAATAATTTAAATTCGGAACTCCGGGAATCTAACCTGTTAAAATATAGGATAATAAGTATATATTAAAGTTATTTTAGCTATTTATTTAACTGGTAAAGGCCTTTTGTATATACACAACACTGACGGGAAGATATGTTACTGTACTTGTTACATGGACCTTGACCCTCACTTTAACATCGGTAACAGGTTATGTAAGAGAATAGAGAACTGCTTTATCTCCTCTGAGAGGTTCGCAACTTCCGTACGCGCTTCTTTAACGCACTTAATATACTTGGCGGTTCTTCGGAACACAAGATCAGTAAGTGACGCCATTGCAGCGATGGACGCTGAAATGGAGAGAGGATCCATATCACCGGAGTCTTAGGTTGCTGGTGTTGTAGCCTGTACCTGCCGCTCTAGAGCTCGCCGAGATTACCCTCGAAGGCTGCCGCCGGGTGCCTGGTAAAGGGAGGTGGGTCGCGAGTCCATGGTATTGGTTTAGTCTACGTCAAAGGCACTTTAATTTAAGCAAAAGAAGGATACAAATCGAGACAAATGGAAAATGGAGGGAAGGAAAATGCAGGAGCCTTCAGCAGGCTGGGAGCCCGAACGCGACACCAGTATGGGGTATGCAAAATGCCGAACTCTAAGCCACTCGAGGCGGTGCGATCTAGGGGCCGAAACTGCCAATTCAGCAGTTGAGGATATAATTAGCCACCACGGAACACACCCATTGATGGGGATGGAAAGACCGTGATCGAGGCGACGTAATAGATACGTGTACGGCAAAAGATAACCATTTGCCTCGGTAATCGAGGCTTGTTAGCCCGGTCTCAGTAACTCAGCGACACTCCTTGATTATGGTGCGGCTCGATTCTACCCAAAGTCTGACAGGGCAGTTTAACTATTGACATGGTTAACACGGAGAGCCTCTGCCGATGTAAACATAAGCTATGCGGCAACGACCAGTATGTTGGATCTTTGTGATTCGCGAATATGACGGAAGAACTTGGTCCCTCGTAGGACTCATCGATTTTGTCAGACACTGAGTGCCGAAAAATGTGAGTCCCCACACTATGGCGGGACACTATCAGGTCTTAAGTCTCACAGATTTGTGAGCGTATCAATCGTCGCATGACCACATCGGCCCTCCCTGGAATTGGAAGGTACTACTGGAAATCAGACACAAGTAGCTCCGCGGGCCAGGTGTCGAATGGCGGCATACTCAGCGGGCTGATTCGGAGCATCATTGCGAAACCATCGTCCAGGCATGTTTGGCGACAAGGCGGAACTCAAGGGTTTGAAGTACCTAGGAAAGTATAGAGAACCGGGAGGTTTTAAGTGGCAGATTAGTATCGATGAATTAGGGTTCGCATAGGCAAACTCGAGTGCATTGGTGGTGATCTAGCTTGCCGAGGTTGACGCGAATTGTGTGGGCTTTGCGTCTACACTCCAACAAGGAGAGACAGATATTCGAATTAGGCGACATTCTTGTTAGAGGTAGTGTCAAAGACGCCACTTGTTCGCCGTTGAGTTCGGTCCATCGCATTGACCTTAAGCTCCAGCTGAGTTGAATAGCCCTCACGCCGTTGAGAACCGCGGATACTGTGGAGCCACACCTCAGTGGATGGCCACCGATACGGAAAGGCAAGATGCACGTAAATTCTGGAGACCAGGACGCAGAAAGCGACGTTCAGTTACGTTGGTCAGCGCCGACAGCCTCTTTAAGCCGTGCAAGCCGACCCTCCAGCCAGGCCTTCTGCCACACCTCGACCTTTCCCCCAAGGACGACGCAGGTAGCCGGCTCCAGGAGGACCACGCCCCGGGCGACGGTGGCGCCTCTCTTGAGCATGATCTTCTCGCCGATGTTGAGCGTCCCGATGCCGATCTTCTCGATGCGCCTCAGTTCCAGAGCGTAGACCTTCTGCCCCCTGCAGTCCTGCAGTACCAGCCTGTGAGTAGAGTTCTTAGAGGCGGCGTTCGCCGAGGCGGTGCCGGCTCTGCCCGCGGCGCCCGGTGGTCTGCCGCCCCCACCGGAGACGGACTGGGTGGCGGAGCTGTCGTCGCCTTCCTCGTTATCCGCCTCGTTACCGGTGGGGAGCCTGATGATCTCCCGCCCCCTAGTCTGCTCCCCGCGCGCAATGGCCTCGAGCTCCTCGACCTGCTCCCACTTGCTCTTGGAGAGATTGTCGATGTCCAGCACCTGTACAACAATGTCGCAGGGAAGCTTCGACTCCTGTACCTGAGCGCTACCAAGATTGGGAGGAAATGCGGGCGCTGATGCTTCCAGGAGCGCCGGGTTGGTGAGGTCGGCCGCCAATAAACGTGACCTCGCAGTTGCGATTAGAGCGGGCAAGGGGGGCGGTGGATTCCGAGCCGACATAACACCTTGAATCCAGTTTATTGTGGGAACCGGGAGGCCTTGGTTTCCAAGACCGGTCTGGATCTGATGGCTCAAGTCCATGATGTAGGCTGTAAAATTTCGGGCACGAGTGGTGTACGTTGAGGTTGCATTATCGTAACACAGTGAATAGGAATGTGTACGATGTAATTGGGTGGTTTGAAACGGTATGATACCGAATGATACCAAATACATGAAGTCCAATTAAGGTTATCGGATCAGATGGCAGTAGCACAACCCCCCTGTACGTAGGTAGCTCCCTACGTAATGCAAGGGGTCTTCCTGGGTCTCCTAGCTCTGGAACCGGGGAGCCGGCACCCCCCTTGAAGCGCTAAAACAGCACGTAGTCTAGCGCCTGATAGCTCGCGCCACAGTGGCTCAGCAACATTCCCAACCGCTGAATTCAGCCCTTCAGCCCTGGAGCTACATACGTCTTCCATTCGTCACCTAATACCCCCTTGGAAACCCAGTTGAACCTCCATCCCCCTTCTCTCCAATTACTTACTTACTCCTCGTATCTATCGTTTCCCTCCAGTTCTGCCATCGCTCAAGATGTCGACAATAGCCTCGCCGCGGGAGGCCTCCCTCCCGCGCCGCATGGCCTCCGGCCTGACGCCAACATCCTCGACACGCCCCAGCCTCGACGTACCACGTTCGCCGATCCCGTCCACAACCTCGCCCTCGCTCTCCAACCCGCCCACGACGACGACGGCGACGCGACGTAACCGCGCCGCGCTGCGCGAGTACTACAACCTGCCGAAGTCGCCCGTCGCGCCGCCCCCTCCGTCGGTGGAGGTGACGGACCCGCTGGGGATCCACGGGGTCGGAGGCGGGACGCAGGAGCAGCAGTCGGAGGTGGCGGCGAGCGAGCTGGACGCGGCCGACTTCAGCGCCGAGGCGTACGTGGCGCGGGCGCTGGCGGAGAGCGGGCTCGAGGACCTGCTGCGGCTGTACGCGCGGGTCGTCGGGGAGACGCGGGCGCTGGACGCCGAGAAGAAGGCCCTCGTGTACGACAACTACAGCAAGCTGATCTCGGCGACCGAGACGATACGGAAGGTTGGTCGGGTTTTTTTGGTTGTTCTAGGACCCCCTTTTCCCCTTCTGGTCTGCCTATCTGGCTATCTAAGCTTGCATGGGAGTGGTTACTGAAGAAAGTATTTCATATCCAATGAGAGGGATCGCCACAAAGCTAACTCATAGCCCACAAAACGCAGATGCGCAGCACAATGGACCCGCTGAACCCAATGGCCTCGACGCTGGACCCGGCCATAGCGCAGATCTACACGCAAGCGACGGCGATCCGGGACTCGCTGCGGGCGGCGATACCGACACCCCCGACAACAGCATCCTCTTCTACATCCCCAGCATCCGCCCAATCCTCAACAGAAAGCGAAGAGGCAGCAAGACGGAAAAGAAGGCTGCGCACGAAACAGCTCGCGCTCGAGGTCCTCGAGACGCCGGACAAGCTGCGGGCGCTAGTAGCGGTGGGGCGGGCCGAGGAGGCGCGGCGCATGTGGGAAACGCCGCGGCGTCTGCTGCTGCTGTGGCGGGAGAAGGGGCTCGGCGGGCCCGACGTCGAGGCGTGCGTCGAGGACGGAGACGCGGCGCTCCGGGGGGGAGAGAGGGAGAGGGAGAGGGAGAGGGCGAGGGCGAGCGGCGAAAGTGGGAGGGCGAGCGGGGATGGGCGCGGTTGGCTGCGGGAGGATAGGAACGGAGGAGGGAGGGAAGTAAAGGAAGCAGAACGAGAAGAAAATGGCGATTGAATATAATAACCTATTCAATTCAAGCGACTAGCTATGTGTGCCGAAGCACACCTACATATCTAACAAAACGCTTAGCTCCCCTGAGCACCCATACAGGCGGAAGACCAACCAACACCGACGCTAATATCCATTATGCATGTATCATACAGACATAACCGCTATCTCCAATGACGGTAACAACGGCACGGCAGCTCGCGCACCGCTCTTCTACACTTCCGGGGATATGCAGACCCTTCCCTTTCCAGGCGACCGTCATCGCCATGGTCGACATTCCCATCGCCACTCCGGCGGGATGAATCTCATTCACCAGCCTTCATTATGCCAATGTTCCACCGTAACGTGAGAACCAAGCGCCGTATCTTCGCCTGGATCCTCGTCTGGATCTTCGCGGTTAGAGACGGGGGCAGGCTGCATAACTCCTCCTAACACATCCGACGGCGACCCGATCGGGGACGGAGAACGAGAGGATTGCCTGCCTTCGCCAGAACCTAGCGTGGGTTCGTCTAGCGATGGCGGATTCGGAACGTTTGCCATCCCGGGTGGGGAGCGTGGGGACTGTGGAATCGGTTCAGGGTTATCGTTATTTCCCGAGGTAGAAGGGCCGGGCACCATGGCCTGGAGGGCCTGAATTAGGGCCTGATACGTATATGAGTCCCGGGCATCGAGCGTTTCCTCTCGAACCTGTGCGCCAGACGTGCTTTGACCGCTGCTCGTGCTAGGCCATGGATACGTGGGCACTGGTGGTAACTGCCTGCGCCTGCCGGTGCGATACGTACGTGAACCCCCAGGCCCAGGCGTTTCCCTCCGACCCCGTGCGCCAGACGTACCCCGACCTCTGTTCGTGCTAGGCCGTGGGTATGTTGGCACTGGTGGTAGCTGCCTGTGCCCGCCGGCGACTGGCACGCTTGACCCGCTGGCGACTGGATCGCTTGGCCCGCTGGCGACCCTCTAGGCCAGGGGCTCGACGTTGATGATCTCGTATGGGTCGCGGTCGGCTGAGCTGACAACGATGCGTGCGCCAGAAGCCGGCGTCCCCTGCAAGCGCTTCTCCAGCATGGGTCTTAGAACATCCTTGAGGTATCTCCTCTCCGAATTGCTATGGAACACGGTGGCTACCACGCGTCCCAACTGCGTGTGCCGCAATGCTTCGTGGTGGCTCATCTCGCCCGTCACGAGCAACTCCGCATCCGTGTCCGCCAAGACGCTGGCGCCGGATCCTGGACAGACGGCGATTTTGCTGATCATCGGCGGCGGCTGGCCTGGCCGTTTCATCCGTTCAGGCATCGCCACCATCACGTACGGGCTCCCCGTAGTGCCGGCGCTGAGTCGGCGCAGTAACGTATGCAAGTCCGTCTCCTGCATCAAGACCATCCTTCTCCCGTAGCCGGCGCCTTCTTGTCCCTGGGGTACGGGTCCAGCAATAGGCCGAAGTGCCCTGCAGAGGACTTGCTGCTTATGCACGCCGCCCATGGTCAGGATATCACAGAGCCAGTCACACATGCCTCCGACTGCAGCGTCGATAGCGCTGTGGGGACAATACACAGAAATCCGCTCGGCGGCCAGGCGCAACAGCTGCAACTGCATAGGGTCTTGGGTAGTGAGAGATTTGATTCCTTTAAAGATGACGGGATCTATGTGGCCGTTAGATGTAAGATGCAAAGGGTGGAGTGTGGAATTGCTCACGGTAGCAAATGATTAAACAGACGTTCTCCCTCAAAGCTTCGTCCACAACCTCAGCGGTCAAGTCATTGGTGAGGAGGACAGTAGAACGTTCATCATTTGATGCGGATGACGAGCGCGGTGCCTCTCCGAGCAATACTAGACGCACTGTTAGGACTGACTACGCGGAGGATGAAGTCGGTATCCCAACTCACATCCAGTGTTGTCCCAAGACTTATCGGCAAGCTCTTCAGGAAACCTGCGGGATGTCAGAGAAACAGTTCATCGCATTGAAGCCATCGAAAACAGTTACAATTTTCTCATAGCCTCCACGACGGTATCTGTGAAGGTGGCTGAGGAATCCATGGTGCTGAATTGCCTCCAGGGTCGCGATCCCTTCTGAACCGTGTATACCGGGCCGGTTACAAAACTAGCTCTAGTACTTGATAACGTAGCAAAGCTATGATAGCGATGGTGATGATGATAATGAGAATGCGGGGTGATGAACGATGTTGTTATGCAAGAAAGCCGAGTTGTTGATGTTTGTTGAGCAGAGAAGGGAGAGAACCTCCGTAGAAAAAACATGGAGTTTATGCTAGGTCACAGAACTTATAAGTGAAGGTCGTCCTTCCACAGCTGGTCCTTGTCTCAAAGCTCGATTGAGAAGGTGTAGGTGGTGTCGGTAAAGTCAAAATATCCAGACAGCCCAATCAAAAAGTTGACGCCACAAGAAGTCTTCAGCCACAATCTCTTCACCCCGCCATCGATAAGCCGCAATCCTCAATTAGTCAATATGATATCGTCATTCCGTGGGGCAGCAAGTTCACCTGCATGCACTTCGCCATTGCCGCGCGCGCCGTGTAATGCTACAGCCCAACA
This sequence comes from Monosporascus sp. CRB-8-3, assembly GCA_004155055.1. NCBI lineage: Eukaryota > Fungi > Ascomycota > Sordariomycetes > Xylariales > Monosporascus > Monosporascus sp. CRB-8-3. The sequence goes on along the minus strand of QJNZ01000124.1, from coordinate 300 downwards.
CGGAACAATAGACAGCAGCAAGAAAGTTGCGAAACTGCAATCGAGTCTCGAGGCAACAATCAAGAAACCACGTGCCTAAACATGGCAGAGGTACCGAAACCAACAATAACAGAAGAGTCGCTCAAAGCGGCGATCACTGAACGACTCGGCGCAACCCACGTCGAAGTAACAGACATGTCAGGTACTTCTCCCCATACTTCCCTTCGCCTTCCTTTCACTCCCCTTCCTGCCCCCTCCTTTCCCCTTCCCTTCCCCTTTCCCAATCCGTCCCTTACCCTTTCCCAATCCGTCCCCACCCCC